>OZ024837.1:6785487-6840487 GCA_964016985.1 Anodontia alba
CCCCAAGAGTATGGTAATGGTTAATATTCAGTGGTGTGTATGTTGTTTTTAATGGTGGTGGTGGTGGCAGGAGAGGAGGGGTGGGACATTTTTTAACAGACTACTCTGTACCAAATACACCAAATACACGAACTCCCTAAAGCGTAGGCAGTGGCTATTCGTACGGCCCGTACGAATAGCCTATAAAGGCTAATCGCGTACGGCCCCTGCGATTAGCTATATTGGCTAATCCCGTACGATTAGTCTGTGAAGCTGAGACTGAGACAAGAAAATTTCATTGTTAAGTCTAATGCAGAGGCTATTCGGGGAATGAGATGTAAAAATATGAAAATTTGCCTGAAATTTCCTCGACTCGGTCCCCAAACCACCAATGATTATTTTTCTCACCAACAATTTAAAAATGCGCGTATGCGCAGGCTAGATTAATCATTCACCGGTCGCATGTGTGATAAGTTCTATAACCTCATCTGCTGGATCATATTTTGAATGTTTAAATGAATAATAACATTTTAAAGGAAGAAAATGTTTTTGTTTAAATAGATGAAATAATATAATTCTGTTCCATACTGCCCAATACATATTTAATATTCGTAAAATATATTTTAATATATATTCATTGGTACCAAACTAAAATTGCCGTACGATTAGCCAATAAAGGCTTTATAGACTAATCGTACGTGGCCGTACGATTAGCAAGTATAGGCTATTCGTACGTGGCCGTACGATTAGCAAGTATAGGCTATTCGTACGGCCACGTACGATTAGCAAGTATAGGCTATTCGTACGGGGCCGTACGAATAGCCACTGCCTAAAGGGTAACCTTGGCTGCTGTATACCAGGTTTTACTGTACTCAGTCTCTTATCAGTGATAAGACTAATGACCCAAACTCATCTTATTTTTATGACTTCAAGCTTTACCACTCTCTGGGGATAATTCAGTAGACGATAAATTGGTGATATTTTTCTTATTTCAAAATGTCGTCTGCTGAAAATTTTACCCAGATACAGAGTGCTTAGCATCAATGAACTTGTTCATAAAGTTTAATCTCAAGTACGGCGCGATATCCCTTGTATAAATTGTTCAGAAAAGGTATGAAAATTTTCTACCCGAAATTCTATAATTATCTTGCATTCCTCCAAATTTGGAGAACATATTAAGAGATGGTACAATAATCACACACAAATATATATACACACATATAAACATAAAATATACAAACATTGATATTCAAAGCTCACCAGTATTGTCAAAATGGAGACTTTTGCTAGAAATGTCAAACCTCGTTTTCTGGAAAACATAATAAATATCATCAATTTGTCGTCTTCTGAATTAGCCCAGAGAGTGGTAAAGGTTAACGAGTCAAACAAAAAAAATGAGTCAATTACCGCTGGAAAATTGTAGTCATACATAGACAATTGCTGTTACTTACATTTGTCCTCTACATCGTATGTCATACTTGTATAGTATAGAATAAAGTTTATTGTCCGATTTCTTTTGTCTGTACGTACGTACGTATGTCTGTCTGAATGTGGTCATTCAATAGACAGAAAAGGCTTTATTTGTTTTTCTTATTTGTCAATGAAAATAAGGGTTGACGTCAATGCTTAGCATGCTGGGCAAAATTTTCAGCAGACGACATTTTGAAATATTTTTCTTGTTGTATTTTTTTTTCCAGAAAATAGGCTTTGAGATTTCATACAATTTGCATGAAATGGCAAAGCCTATTTTATAGGGGAAAAATAAGAAAATATCAATTTGTCGTCTGCTGAATTTGTTTAAAGAGTAGTAAAGGTTGATTAAAACGAGTATTTGCAGCCTACGTAGAGAGTGGTAAAGGTCAATGAAATGGATGTATTTTTTAGGCAAATTATTAAAATGATGCACAGGGGGCGGACGTTATCAAAAGTACACAGGTAAATAATGTCGCCCTATGAGGGTCATTCAAAAAGTACTAAGAGCTTCTTGGAGCTTTTTGTTACATGATACTTTGTCTGTGTCGAAAGTAAACATGTGGTTCGTGTACTAAATGAAAATTTCAGTATCTTAAGAGAAAGGCACGGTAAATAATCAACATATTAGAGAATACAATCCTGTTAAGCTTAGCACTTTGATAAAAAAAAAATGACAAAAATTCGCTGAGAAATTTAAAAAAAAAAAAAAAAAAAAGAAAAAAGATATTGGGCCTTTAGAGATGAAGAAAAATAGTTTCATGGATGCTGCTGTTTTTTCTTTAGAGTTTGTGACGTCATATCCACTTAATTAAACATGCAAATAAATAAATCACATCTAAAACAACTTGTATTTACATACAACCTTTAAACCAGCTGTGGTGCAGTGGTAAAGCATCGGACTCGAGATCGAGAGGTAGCGGGTTCGATCCCCGCGAGCACCAAGTGTTGTGTCCTTGAGCAAGACATTTTATCCACATTGCTCAGTACTGGTTCCTAACCAGGATGACCTGCAGAATGCTTACGAGGGCGTACGACAGTATATACAGAAAAAAGCTAACATAAACAGCATATTCCAGTCAACAGGCATTTTTTATTTGCGCCTTACAAAAATATTAAAATATCTAATTAAATATTCAAAATGGCGGCGTCCATGCTCAAATCTGCGCCAAAATGCTTGTTTTGGGAAGCTGTATAGTTTCAGACAAACACTGGACTCAGTGGATCTTTCCCTTCTACTCAGACAGGACTTTAGTTTATCATTCGTTTCAGGCCGAGCATAATTTATTTTTAGCTAAGGAATGTTCATCCAATATCAATGGAAAATATTGAAGAGGTTGCTGTTTTGTTATTTGACAAAGAAATAATAATAATAGTAATAATAATAATAATAATAATAATAATATAAACTCTATTTAACATATATAGTAAAATTCCGCTATTAGACCATTCGGAATTTAGACCACTCCGCAAGCAACTGTTTCACTGCCACAGGCGATAATATAGGCTTTCCCAAACAGCATATATCCAGATGAGACAGCTCATAATGAGCCGTCTCATCTGGATCTACGCTGTTTGACATTCAGTCTTTCAATTTTACACATAAACTTCTTTCTAAGCGATAATTTGTTAAAAAAAAAAAAGAAAAAAAGAAAAGCAGACGACAAATGTCGTCTGAAATTTGGCAGCTTTTTCCAGTCCCATACGATTTCTTCCTTACCAATCTATAATCAATATTAAGACCGCCCCTCTAATAAGACCACGTTTAGGCAGACCCAAATGTGGTCGTAATTGCGGAATTTTATTGTATTTTGTAAATGTCTGACTGCATTCGTGATTGAATGACCCTCCTTGCTTTATATTTATAAATAAACAAAACTGCAAACATTTCCATCAGTGCAGTAATTAACGGCAGTGGGAAAGTACAAAAAATAATCAACTGAATAAATTTCTCACCTGCTTTAATAAATCAAATACAGAACGTGTGTTTGGAGATAGAGTAACCATGAACTTCCATGACTAGTGAGTATAAGACCTACCATTTTTACCCTAAATATTTGCACACCTTACCGTACTTGTTCTAAAATTTGAACAAATGCGTTTTAACAAACTGTTGATGTGTTTCACACTTACCACGCTATGGGCAATTTCAGCAGACGACAAACTGATGACACTTTTTCTATTTTTTTTCCTACAAATTAGGATCTGAAACTTCGTGCAAAGTGTCTCCTAAGGAGACAATTTGCATGAAGTGTCCGATCCTGTTTTCTAGGAAAAATAAAAAAAAATGTTTCAAAATGTCGTCTGCTGAAATTTTTACCCAGCATGCAAAGTGTTAAAAACTGCTGGATATGGCATTTGCTCAGGCCTTATCTGTCTGTTGTTATCATTAAGAACTGTTGGTTGAGCGACAAACAGTGTAGACCCAGATCAGACGCCGCATTCGGCGGCGTCTGATCTGGGTCTATACTGTTTGCTCTGGCTTGTCTGTCCAAATACTTAGGGTAAATTTATAAGGTATTATGCGGCATATCTGCACAGTCCAGGCAGGTTCCTCGCTGTTCGCCAAATATACATACTACACTGTTTTCTTCATTGCATGGGAAAATGTACTTTATATCTTGTGCGCCCAGCATAGACGCAGATCAGCATCCGCTCTGTCTGATCCGAGTCTTCGCTGTCCGCCTGAAAAAAAAAAAAAAAAAAAAATTTTGGAAACTTGGCTATCCACAGAGGGCACAAGGAAAATGACCAGACTGCGTGGATGCACAGGCAGGTCTGAATCTTCACTGTCTTCACTGAATCTTCACATATATTATCTTAAGCTGGCTTCTCCGTAGGATCCTAACCAAACTGTGGGTGCAGCTGTTTTAGGTGTTCGCTATTTTTATTATGTGGTCGATTATTTCCGTCCCGTTAACAGTATTTTAAGCATTTCTGGACAAAATTTAAGACAGTTCAGGTAATTTCTGAGCAAAGAAAGATTTACATTCGTGAAAAGACGTTCTTTTTTTGGATTCGAATCTAGAATAAAACATTCGTCTCCCCAATAGAACCTCAACTTTTACTTAACCCTTAAAGCGCCAAGAAAACATGCATCTGAAAATGTCGTCTGTTTATGTCGTCTGCTGAATATACTTGCAAACTTTTCAAACCTATTTTTGCATGCAGGCAAACAGTGTGGACCAAGATCAGACTGCTCCTAAAGGAGCAGTCTGATCTGGGCCCACACTGTTTGCAAAAATGACTTTTAAAATCACAAGCAGAAGACAAAGCAGACGACAATAGTTGTGATTAGCGCTTTAAGGGTTAACGTAAATTGATACATTTTCAAGGGAGACAATTTTGTCAACATTATTTTTGTCCCCTTCTGAAAATGAATCCACCAGATAAATAAGGAATTTGCTCCCAGAGCAAACACACTTCTTTCTTATAGAGTAGACACCCTTTCAGAAGGGGCTTGGCATGCAGAAAAAACAAACAGGAAGTCACAAGTTGTATCCCTTCGCGCAAATGGCGGAAAATCTACCAAAAAGAATCCATTTCCCTCCCCACTCCCATCCCGCCTCCACACACACTTTTTTGTTTATCTAACATCCTTAAGATAAACGGATACATAGCCAAGGGTGCTCACTCTGTCCTGAAAATATTTGCTTCCCTTCTCAAAATTGGCTCTTTTCTTTAAAGCAATTCCCTTAAAGAAGGCATGACATGTCAAAGTCTATTGTCTAGGTAAAATAAGAAAAAAAAAATATTTCAAAGTGTCGTCTGCTAACAGCATGTTAAGCGTTAAATGTAAAGCTCTATTTTAAAAAGCATATGATCGTAAAATAATCGTTATATATATACTTTTTGTATTCCTATTAATATCCGTCTGTCCGTCTTACTATCCTATTTCAAGTGAAGCTGGCATACTGATATACACATTAACTCATATAAGCTGACCTTACAGTCAAATGACAGGGTATTTTTTTTCTTCTTCTTTTTTTTCCCTGAAAGAAAACATGGATATTAAGCGTGCAAAGAGTTTAATCATCTCACATTTGATTAGCTCGTTTTTTGTATATCATAGATCTGTTTTAAGGGGACTGGAAACATCTGAAAGATTTTCCGTCATTTTCAGCAAGGGGGATAACTTCTATGACTTGCTGTTTGGTTTCTTGCACACCAAGCCCTTTCTTGAAAAGGGGTTAACACTGAAAGGAAATAATTCACTGTCTTTGGGAGCACATTGTTTTCACTTAAGCGTAAACCCCATTTCATAAGCGAAGCAAAATCAGTTTTGACAGAGTCATCTCCCTTGAAAGTGTAAGCTTTTATTCTTTGCTTTATGTTTCGTCTCAGTAAAGATGGTCTGTTGTGGTTTTCTTTCTGTGACATAAAGAAGAAAAAGAAAAAAAAAAAAACAAAAAAAAAACAAAAAAAAAACAATAGTACCTTTAATGAAACAAAAGCAGAAAACCTAGAAGTTATTTTTTATGTTGTGCAGTATTTTAAGGGGGCTTGATTCACGTAGTAAGTTTTCTGCCATTTTTAACAAGGGAAACAAACTTTGCGACGTCCTGTTTACTTTCCTGCACAGCAATAGACTGCTCTATAGCTTGACAAATTTACTATCGTTGTACGAGGTCATTTGAAGAAGTCTAGCACAGCAAATCCAGCCTGAAAAGAGGGTCTACTCCAAAAGGAAATGATTTGCTCCTAAGGCGAGCAAATTCTTTCCTTTAAGAGTAGAATTCTTTTCAAAAGGGAGGCAAACCAGTGTTGACAGAGTTGCCCTCCTTGAACGTGCATCCATTTTCTTTAAATTAAGTTATTAAGTACGTTACTACGCCTCGAATAAACGTATGAGATAAGCTTATGAAAAGGCCATGATCTTACGCTTAGCATGCTGGGAAATAATTCAGCAGTCGACATTGTGAAATATTTATTTTCTTATTTTTCCCAAAAAAATAGGATTTGACATGGCATGCAAATTGTCTCTTAGGAGACAATTTGCATAAAATGTCAAATTCTATTTTCAGGGAAAAAATATAGTTGTCGTCTGCTGCCTTAGCCCAGAGAATGGTAAAGGCTAATATGTGCCGCGCCATTCGAAAACGTGTCTTCGGTAGATACAATGAATGCGTACTCAAAGGTCAAATCAGCCTACCTTTCCACGCAGTCTGATCGGGACCCTCGCTGTCCGCTTTGACGATCACTTGTTTCGGTAGAATATATGGACATATAGAAAACTCCCTATCACCCTGCAGAAACGCAGTACCTATGGCATGCGCCTATACTGTTCGCGTCTGCCCGAGGACCCGTTAGCGATGCGTTTTATTAATGACGGCTGAACATTTGACGTCAGTACAATATACGACTGACGTATTCTCACAAGTAGTTGTTTTCAAATTATACAAATATTGTTTACTTTCTCAATCCCAGTAACCGCTTTTCGCAATTTTTCCAGGAATTCGGGTCCTTTGATTAGAAAAATAAATAATTAAAAAAAATAAGCAAAGACATCCTTGTAAAAGTTAAGTGAATGAGGTGGGTTATTTAATGTGTGTTTTATACAAATATTACAAAAATAATTAAGCCAAAATCTACAATAAGACTTGTGCGACCAGCGAAGACTCAGATCAGCCTGCGCATCCGCGCAGTCTGATCAGAGTTTTCGCTGATCGGTCCCATGTGCCTTTTACAGCCTCCAGGCTATTCAAACAGGAATGAACAAGAACTCTTGCCAAACTGGGCGAAAGTGTAGGCTGAGCTGAGTCTTTGCTGGTCACATGCGTCGTATTGTAGGTTTTGTCGTGCGGTGGTTCAAATTATAATGGGTAAATGCGTTTGAGAAAGCAGATTCATGTAGGCATAAAATAAAATCTATAAATGTTGCCTATAAAACAACACATAAAAGAACAGAATTTGGAGCCTCGGTTTCCGAGATGACAGTAAAGTAGTTACAGGGTTATATACGCCCCCTGCCCCCCTGCCCTCACCCGGCCTCTAGCATCGGCTTAAGCGGACCCCGTTTTTTTCCAAGACACTAAATGGGTTCAATGATCCCAAGGAAATAAAAATACACCATGATGAAGTACGTGGAGACTTTTTACGGCCGCCACACGTCACTTAGCACCACCCCAGTAAGCATTCTACATAAATCTATAGCGATCCGTTAAAAACAGTGGAGTCAAATAAAGGTTGCCCTCGGAAGCAAAGAGCTCATAAATGAACAAAAATCCAATCAAGTTTCTTGGCTTAAGTGGACCTCGTTTTTTTTCCCCAAGACACCAAATGGGGTCAATGATCCCAAGGAAATAAAAATACACCATGATGTTATATGGGGAGACTTTTTACGGTTGCCACACGGCACTTAATAACACCCCAGTAAACATTCTACATAAATCTATAGCGGGCCGTTATCGGACCGTCAGCTATGCTGACGGGCCGATAACGGCCCGCTATAGATTTGTAAAGAATCCTACCTGGGACTGCAGTGGAGTCAAAAACTTATAAAGGTTGCCCTCGGTAGCAAAGAACTCATAAATGAACAAAAATCTAATCAAGTTTGTTGGATTTTACGCACCGTAAATCATGGTATTTTATTTCTGTACTCAGTGTTTTCTAAGGACATGTAATGAATTACTTGATACCTAAAATGAATCAGAATCTACAAAATGTGTAAGAATAAATAGAGATATGAATTGTTCCGAACCTACGAATGGTCTTGGAGCAAAATACGATTTTTTCCAGCGGATATAAAATAAAATAGTAGAAAGAATTACTTTCTAATTCAAAATAATGCGTCTGTAGAATTCTGAACACAAGAAGAAAAAATTCGTTAAACATATGGCAAAAACTCTGTTAATCAAGGCAATCGTACACATTTTAGGATCAAGTTCATTGAAATCTTTTACGATCCAGTTTACCCTGTTAAGGTCAATTCAAATCGGCCAACTAATATACACTTTTTCCTGGATAGTGACTGAAAAATGCTCTTCTTGAATCAGCGGAAGAAATTCCATCAAAAAGCTATGTTGCCGATATGGAATTCGAACTTCTGACCCCCTGGGTCAGCAGTCAGATGCGCTACCCTTAAGATAAATGAGTCCTTTAAATGATGCTCCTTAGTACCACTTCCAAAACCATTAGATAACAGCAGATATTGAATGGTGTAAACCAGTCTTTGGGATGATTGTTTACAATCGAGCCGTAGCATACACACCACAATTCCCTTAAGGTTGTTATTAACGTGGTTATCATTCACCTATGAAATCAAACTGCGCGTTTGTACGAAATCCAGGTAACGGTTATTTGTAGCCGCGCTATTTTTGTCACTGTGACGTCGGAGTGCCGTGTAAAGATGGGTTATCTGTAAAACCTGGACTGGGAAATTGGCAAACAGAGCAGATCCAGATCAGACGCCGTAGAACGCGGCGTCTGATCAGGATCTGCACTGTTTGCTTAAATTACTGGTAGTTAAGGGTTAAATGTAACCGTTTAAATCCCAGTTTAAATTCAGGACCATTTTCCCAGCCTACACTCAGAGACAATCGACCCAGCAGTGCTGTCAGTACTTTGATTGAAATAGCATGAACGTGTTCAGTTTTCCTTTCGGTCTTAATTGTCGAGCAATTCTCGCCTTTACGCACGACAAACCCTACAGTAAGACCTGTGTGACCAGCAAAGATCAGACTGTACATCCACCCAGTAGGGCAAGGGTTCTCGTTTATCCCTCTTTGGATAGCAAGGAGGCTGTTAGACTGGCTCCGGTCGTTTTTGTTTTATATCTATTTCTCTCTTTCTCTACATTATTTTTTTTTATCATGATATCCTCTTTAATCCAACTTCAAGTTACCTATGGCTGAACAAAAACCTTTTTTCTAGCCAAGGGACTGAAGTAAACAAAAACTTCTACAAGATATACAAGTGTTGTGTCCCCTCAAAAAAAAAAAAAAAAAGAAGAAAAGAAAAAGAAAAGAAAAATAAAGAAAGGGTCTGGGGCCAGACTAGGAGGCTGTAGAAGGCACATGCGATCAGCGAAGACTCTGATCAGCCTGCGCGGATGCGCAGGCTGATCTGAGTCTTCGCTGGTCGCATGCACAAGTCTTATTGTAGGTTTTATCGCGCGCTGGCTCAATTATAATGACGGTGTTGAATTTTAGAACTACATGCTGTTAGAACTGTTGTTTTATTTTCATGTTGTTAGAAAAGGGACTTATAGACTGTTGCAACTTGTCCTTTACTTCTATTGTCATGTGATGTTTCATGAAACGGAGACAAACTTTATATTCTTTTTTTTTCTTGTGTTTCAGCTAAGTTTACAAAGGCCTCGCTTCTCGATCATATGTGCACACATACAGACTGATCAGGGACGTTTCTATATGCCACCATATTCTTCAGTATATACCCATTTATTCAATTAGCGATCCGTGGGGCCATGATCAGACTGTGCGGATGCGCAGACTGATCTGGGACTTCGCTCTCCGTATATGCCCCGAAGACAATTTTTGGGCCACTTTAAATTAACCCTTAAAACGTTTATCAAAACTACAGCAGACGGCAATTTAAAATATTGTTTTTTCAAATTCGAGGACCATTTATAAAGTAATGCGGTCTGATCTCTAATTACTCTTATAACAAAAGCAATCAGTTTCTTCCCAACCCTGCTTCAGTTACTAGACCAATGTGCTTATACATTGTAGATGAAACAAAAAATGAAATGTTATCAGGGCTGCGTTGAAATGTGCAAGTTACTCACATGTATATTCGTTGTCTCTTTGCTCTCCTGAAGTAGCCATGGTTTCTACAACAGTAATCAGAAAATGAATTTATAAAATCAACAGGATTTTTTTTTTTTTTTTATTTTTTAACTGTAAAAGCGTCAGGATTCATTTCATTATCGACAGGGCTTATTTCAATTTTCTTGGTTCGTCAGTCGTGTCAGACTGAGCTTCTGTGTGAATAGTTGGCGAGTCCACTATTTTCTCTGTAGAGTTTGCCTCCAGGTCGTGCAGTTTAGAGCTTGCAATTATGATATGGGCCTCGTCAAGCGAAAACGTGCCTTAAAACATGCGTAAACCCACAGGTTCACATCATACTGCGCATGCTCAAAGCATCATCTGGGCCTTTGCTCGCCATTCATACATTCTATAGTATCCAATGATTCTGTTAACGGACAACGGCGAAGGCCCTGATCAGACTGCGCGGATGCGCAGGCTGATCTGGGCCTTCGCTTGCCGCATATGCCCAAAGAAACATTTTTGCACGGCCCATACAAGTGGCGATACAATATAGCTCTGACTTTGTACTTCTTACATTTCTGCTGGGATATGCATTATACATAATTTCTGTTCTTTGAAGACAAACACGCCCTTTCTGACGAGGCCATTCCGTGTTAAACGTTTTGAGCAGCACTCGCCCAAGAATCTAATTATGGTTTTAAAGCCCCTCGGAGAAGCTATCAGTGTATATTTGCATTGTACCTTTTGTCCACAATAGATAGTGTACAAAATTCATCATAATGGGCAAAAAGTTTCCGCATACCGGTCTGTGCCATGGAAAGAAGAACAAATGTTTTCAGCAGATGCTGAATGCCTTATGCAAACAGCTATAACAGCTGATGTACATATTCTCAACCCATTATGAATTTTATTTGATTTCACTGCAGCTTGTGTTAAGTACCGTACGGAGGCCGTAAAACGTCTCCTCATACTTCATCGCAGTGCAGATTTTACTTTTATTTTCCTTGGGATCATAGAATCCAGTCCAGTAACCATTACAAAAAGACGCCTATTCAAATTCATAGAAAATTTCACCGTCAAAAACTGAATTTTTTCAGATAAAAAACTCTGATATTTTTCATATTTCTGCTCAAAACATAGATTGTGGGTACTCGTTAGAACCGCCTCGACGAGGCGGTTCTAACGAGTACCCACAATCTATGTTTTTGAGCAGAAATAAGAAAAAATATTTATACACCTGTAAACCCCAGTTTTTACTATATAAAAGTGGGGTTTAAGGGGGTCAAAATTATATAGGCATGTTTTCGTGATGCATGCGCTTAAGCTGGTGGTAGGAGTCGCATGCAGTCCTGCAAACTAAATTGCTGTCATATGAAGCATCTCAAGTTAACAGAGACCACGATTTTAGTATTTTCACGTTTGTTTATTTATTTATTTATTTATTTATTTATTTATTTTTTTTTGCTTCCAAGAGCAACCTTTTTTTTTTATTTACATGCCAGTCGACAATGTTCAAAGCTGTAGCGGACGACCTGGATATTTAGAAATGAACGGCAGAAAAAAAAAAAAAAAAAAAAAAATCTCCAAGAAAAAGTTAATATTTGACGTTGCTACGTAATTAACTTAAATGATGATGATGCATCATTATTAAACTGACACATGATGTCTTCTTATTCAATTACTTTTCTTGTACAGCTGTAAAGATGCACGAAGATCATTAATCTTGTTCGAAGTTTAAAAATACCAAATTTATTTCAGGCACAAAATCGCATCAACAGAAATAAAAAAAAAAGTCATGAATTATCGGTTCGAAAGTTAAAAAATACCAAATTTATTTTAGGTACAAAGTACAAAAATCATGAATTAGCGTAAACACAACCAGTGCCAAGGCTATTCACGAGGACAAGATACATTTGGTCCATTCTCTCCTAAAAGGGGGATAACTTTGTTACTTCCTGTTTGCTTTTCTGCACACCAACCCAGCGGGCATCCAAAGCTGAAACAATGTCGACTCACCGTTGATTCAACATCTTGAATCGACGCACACAACGTTGAAACGTAAACTTAACGTTGATTCAACGTCTTGGCGACGTTGAATCAACGCACACAACATCGAAACAACATCGACTCAACGTTGATTCAACGTGAATCAACGTTGAATCGACATTGTTTCAACGTTGTAAGCCTACTGAAAAGCCCCTCCTGAAAAGATGCCTAACTCTGAGAGGAAAGAATTCCCTTCTGAAAAGAGGCCTTCTCTAAAGGGAAATAATTTCATCCGTAGGGAGCAAAGGTCAGAATTGCACCCCTTGAAAATGTAACAATTCCCCATTACCCTTGTCATGCTGAATAGATTAAGATGCCACGCCCACTTCTTGATTTCAGCCAATCAGATTACTTGATCCAGGTTGTTGATACACATTCAAATACTGAATGGCAAACAGTGCAGATCCACAGCAGTTGGCTTCTTCAGAAGCCAATTGATCTGGATCTAACTGATCTGGATCTACACTGTTTGCAAAGTCAGGACATATCCGGGTTCAGCAGGATAAGGGGTAATTACAAAATCCTGCTGATACAAATAGATTGATACACTGAAATCAAAGCACTAACAGAACTGGTGGGTCGATTGTCTATGCGTGTAGGCTGGGAAAATGATTCTGAAACTTAAGGCCTCAACTTCCTGTAATCTAAGCAAACGTTGTGGGCTAAGCGTAGACCATTCTTTTTCGTTAAAGCTAATACGTGTATTTTATTAGTTTCAGAATGGTTTATTCGGGTGGCTCGGCGGCGCCAGCGCCACCGTCACCGCCACTTAACAGCATCATATTACAAGTCAACGAAGATACAACAGAAAAGAAAGGTAAAGCAACAGAGCGTGTAGCAAATCTCCTTGGAGGTGACCTTGAAAGACGTGACCTTTTCTGTCAGATGGACGTGCTTAGAGAATACAGAGAGGACATGGTGTGGAAAGAAATGGCAAGGCGAGTTAACAACTTTGCTTTTATCCTCAGTTGCATTAACCCATTGTATACTGAATAGACTCCCCCACACTATATATTGGAAGAGTCAAATTTCAATTTTAGGTACGTCCGGCTATGAGATTTACATATTCCTAGAGAAAAAATGGCTAAACTATTTACAAACAGTGGAGACCCAGATCAGACGCCCCGTTCTGCGGCGTCTGATCTGGGTCCGCACTGCTTGCCAATTATCCTTTTACGGGTCTCCCGATTACAGTGGGTTAAGGGTGAGCTGGTCTCAGAATAAAGATGGCTCCTAACGAAATCTGTGTTAGATGGTTTATGGATGGTCATCTACATGTAAGTGCTTTTGGACTCACCATTACAGAATGAGAACAATTTTGATCACATCAGCATATCGTGTCAACTGGGTAAGTGTTCTATTTCACTTACATGACATTTATCTGAAAACATTCTCACAATTTGTTGATTTAAACAATATGTTAAGGACAAACTCTGTGGTATACATATAAAACCATGTTTACGCTTCAGAATCTGACAATCTCGGATAAGTTTTTATTTGTCATTTCCCGCTTTAAGTCTAGTCTTCAATATTTGTGAATGGTGTTCAAAATGTTGTCGATTAAATCGCGATATAAAGTTCACATGAAAACAAACCATTAGAAAAAAGGAAATAATGACATTGGATGGTACCGCATTGCGACAGAACAGAGAGCGTAGAGTGGTAAAGCAACTCATATGATCATGATGGTAGAGAGAGAGAGAGAGAGAGAGAGAGAGAGAGAGAGAGAGAGAGAGAGCATTTCATATCGGTTCAAAAACATTTGTCTGAAAAAGCGAATGGAGTTGCAGTATCCATTGGGTCTGTAAGCAGGCAATGCATGTCCAGCCTTCGTTGCTTGCATATAACAATAGTGCCATTTTTTCTGTTGTTGAAAGGTTATAATCTGCTTTTTTTATTGCTTTTAGATGGGTACGATATGAGGAGGCAGTAGAGGAGGGTGGGAAGAGATGGTCCAAACCACACGTGTCCTCCATGGCTATGGAAGCCCTGCAGGATCTCCAAGTTATTTTGTCCAAATGTCTAGTCTTGCTCGATTTCGAAGCATCCCAAATGAGTGACATTGTTGGTGAGTGGAATTTGAAAGATAATTGCTCTGTTAAATTTGGTCAGCAAGTTCAGTCGAACCTCGTTATCTCGAACTCGCTTATTTTGAATTATCGCTTATCTCGAATTGAAAATCTGGTCCCTGTTTTAACATGAAACTATGACAACAGGTAACAAAATAATGTGGAAAAGAGGAGAAATTGCTCCTCTTTTCCACATTATTTTATATATATATTTCTAACTTCAGGAGTCAAATTACATATCCATTTGTTAAATGTGGTTGTTCAATTTATTGTTTTCCTCACTCTCTCAACTCTGATATGTCGAAGTACGGATATCTCGAAGTGTTTCAGTGAGTCCCTTGGAATTCGAGATAACGAGAGTCGACTGAATTTAATCGTATAAGACACTGGCCACATTCCACATGAATATCGTTCAATAATAAATATAAAACAAAATGTACTTGTATTTCCATGTATTAATAAATGTAGTTATGTATTAATTAGTAGTGTATGTTTCTTTTTCTAGCCTATTTTTACGTTTCCATGTCAGACTTGATGAGAATGTATACGTATAATGTAGACAGTTCAACTACAGATAGGTGTTTTCGCGGTTGCTTTGAAAATGCCAGGAATAGTTTACCTGAAATACAAATTACCCTTTCACTGGCCATGATGTAATAAAAGATTTGTGTCTGTCATTTTCAAAAAAAAAAAAACAAACAAAAAAAAACCAAAAAAAAAACAAAAAAAAAACCTAGAAATGTTGCCTGTTATAAACAACTAGGCTGTTTCTAGTGTCTAGACTTCAGACGCCTGCTCAGACAAGTACAGTGGAACCTCGATAATTCAAAGTCCAAGGGACTAAACAGTTTGTTTAAGTTATTGAGACTTTGAATAATTTAGGGTTAAAATGCATACATATATTTAAGCCGGGACTTCAAAATGATTTTGAATTATTGAGAATTTTGAATTATTGGAATTTGAATTATCGAGGTTCTACTGTACTTATAATTCACTATTTGAACTGAACAAATAAATGCGCAAACAACACAACACAACACAAAATCTATTAGCGTCACAACATTTGTGAAAACGTATAACGGATAACAGGATAACAGTGGATGTTTATACACTTTATTTCACATGAAAATACTCTTACATCAGAAAACATAGTCTTAGAAGCCAGGACGAGTAAACGGTCAGGCATGAATCCCACAGTCGTGCGTCTAGCATTCTGTTGGCAGTTATCATCTTCCATGACTAGTATCATCATTGTTATTATTAAATGACTCACGTTCTCTCATTGTCCTGATATGATTGAAATATTGTTGAAAAACTGTAAACCTATCGTTTATTGAAAATAAACACCATCATACGTTCACATTTAGTAATTGGCTAGGAAGAACAGTTCGCTCGATTAACTCATTGAAGACTGGATCCCACTAAGCGGGTAACTGGCAAACAATGCAGACCCAGATCAGACGCCGCAGAATGCGGCGTCTGATCAGAGTCTCCACTGTTTGCAAATAGTTCAACCATATTTCTTTAGGAATATCTATATCATATAGCCTGACATACCTAAAATCGAAAATGGACTCTTCCAATATATAGAGTGGGAGAGTTTATTTCGTCTTTAATGGGTTGATATCATCCGAGAGATTTGCAGAATTTATCCGATTACTGGTTGTTCATTTAGGGCATGAGTGCTCGCTTGAAAATGGTCTTGAAAATACTGCGACCTGGCCCACGGACGTGTGATTCGATTGATGAACTGTAAATAAGTATGGTGATTTTACGGCACGTCGACACAAGGAAGAACATGTCGCGCTTGAAATATATGTTTAAAACAAACATACTGTTATGACAATCACATACAATCTGAACTCTCGAATGCAAACAAAGCTATTAATTTGGGCAGCAGTCATGAACTTCGGGAGGACAGCGCTATTCGTATGGTCAGCATAATGATACATGTAAACTATTGAGTAAATACTACTAGAGTTGTTGAATTCTATTAGCTGATTTTGTGTCACTGAATAATACAATTTACTAATCGTCCTGTGGATGACAGCCTCTTTATAGCCCTATGGTCAGGGTCCATGGAATTCCACTAAAGTTGCTGCATTATTGTAGTTGAGTTTTATGCATAAGGTTAGTAATGTACTTCTAAAGGTACAGTAGTCACAAGGTAGTTCTTTTATAACACCATGATCACTGCTTAAAATGGCATGGCGTTATAAATGAATAACGTTATAATGAGGTTATACATTTACACAGCTCCAGAAAAAAAAAAGATATTGAGAAGACAGTGTTTGTTTGCCTCGGAGCTATGCATATATATAACTCGTATGGAAATATGTATTATATATTGATATAGCTTTGTAACGGATAGCGTTATAATGAGGCTACAAAGTAGACTGTTACAGTCGATTGAGTTGAGAAATTGTAATTTCTAAATAAAATGAGTCTCAAGGTCAGAAAAGGTACCTTCGGTCATGTGCGCCTAGCGAAGATTCAGATCAGCCTGTGCATTCGCACAGTTTGATCAGAATATTCCCTGGGCGCATCTAGGATAGCCAAGGATGCAAAGTTTCTTTACGCAGACAACGAAGACTCTAATCAGACTGCGCGGATGCGCAGGCTGATTTGAGTCTTCGTTGGGCGCACATGTCAGAAGGTACGTTTTCTCACGTGTGGGATCAAATATTTTCGTTTCCAGACAGCGTGCTTAATTCATGGACCCGACAGAGGATGATTCCAGTTATTATGAAAAACCACTTCCGGTCCGTCCTGCTGAAACAACACAAACATCAGCATATAAAAACTAAAGATAAAAAGAAGAGTATGTCAAATCTACACAAACTTCATAAATCTGCACCAAACTTGGCAGGGTACACGAAAGAAAATGAACCATACCTAAATGGTGAGTCAGTATTGGTTACACCAAAATATATATATTAATGCGGATATTATTACGTTTAGGTTCTTTTTATATATATATAAAAAGACGTTTTTACTGCATTTTGCTCTTTCACTGCCATAGGCGATAACAATAGGATTTTGCAAACAGCATAGATCCAGATGAGACGGCTCATAATGAGCCGTCTCATCAGGATCTACGCTATTTTACATTCACTCTTTCAACACTACATATAAACTTCTTTTCAATGGATAGTTTGTTAAAACAAAACAAAAACAAACAAAACAAACAAACAAACAAAAACAAAAAAAAAACAAAAAAAAAAACAGACGACAAATGAATGTAATCTGAAATCTGGCGCCGAAAGAGTTAATATGTTACAACAGCAAGTTGGTATAGTGCCATAATGTTCTCCGATAATGAAAACGCTTCGTTTTTAATTCATACCTTAAACGATACCTAATATGAGCGATAATTGTAAATAAATTACTGTTATCATGCAACTTGTTAGAGGTTTATATGTTTAAAGTGAAAAATTGAATTTTAATTGTTTCCGTCTGTCTTACTAATTATGTTTTGTAGTCCGCTTACTGGTTTCCCGTTATATTATATTGTAAACGTAAAGCGCTTTAACAATGTGGGTTTCAAAATTTTTCTATACCTGCTATTTTTATGGAAAGTGGGTCAACACTTATGTTCTAGTAAAAGTGAACATTATTACGACATTACATTTCTGTATGTTTGGTCTAGATAACATGTTGAATACCAGCTCAATGTACAACAAATCTGTAGAAATGATAAAAAACAGCTTATTCGCGCGGGCGCTTATGTTGACTTAAATTCTTATTCTAAACTTTTATTTTCGTTTAGGTGCGTTCGATCATCTTACAGAGAATGGACTGTCAGAGAATGGCCATGTCCCGAATTCATCATTTACAATGCCCACGCCTGATTCGCCATCCCTTGCTTTGAGTCCAAAGGTATAATAGGTTATATCTAATTGACCGGCGCGCGAATCGCACCGGTCTCTTAATATATAGCTTTGGATTTTACATATGTTCGATTAGCTCACAAAGAACGTTTTGTATTTGCCGGAACGTCGGTTTGTGACTATCCTGGGAAATATATAAAAATCTGAAAACAAACTGTGTTATATGCAGATTAATGTCTATTTTACTTTCATTTCAATCAAGAAATTTCATAAAGCTTAAAATTTCAGACGATATTTGTCGTCTGCTTTTCTTTTTTTAAACAAACTATCGCTTGAAAAGAAGTTTATATGTAAAGTTGAAAGACTGAATGTCAAACAGCGTAGATCCAGATGACGGCTCATATGAGCCATCTCATCTGGATCTATGCTGTTTGCAAAAGCCTATTATTATCGCCTGTGGCAGTGAAAGTTAAAGAATCACATTGTTGTTCTTTTTTACCTGTTACTATGAAAATTTATTTAACTTTAGGTATACTAAAGTTAAATAAATTTTAATAAACCTTGTCCCATATCTCTATATAAACATGAACAAAATTTGCGTCGGTATTTAGACGTTTACGTATTGGTATTTAGACGTTTACGTATTGGTATTTAGACGTTTACGTCTAAATATTTTGTCTTGTTATACGTTTAAGTTGCATCTGATCGCATTTAACATGTTAAAATATCAGAATTACGCAGCCAAAGAAAGACAAAAAAAAAAAAAAAAAAAAAAAAAAAAAAAAGACAAGTAATGAATAAAATAGCATGCTTTTACAATACCATACACTGGTTTAAATGCAAAATCCATCGAAGTGTTGAGTGAACTGGAATCTCGTAGGACCTCCAACTCTCTCACACAGTTTGGAAAAAAGCTTAGAATCATGTTATGCCCCCCCCCCCCCCCGACCATCCTTTAAATCCGTGTGTCCGTGCGTTTGCAATTGACGATATCTCTACCTGGGCTGTGTGGATTATATTTATGAACTTTGGAAGTTTGTTAAAGGGTTTGTTGGGGGAAAATTGCACCTTTTTCAAACATAATAATGTAGCATATGAAATCCAAAGACGTAAATAATAGTACAAGTAGTCGTCACAAAACGCTTAGCTCAGATCAAATTGTATGCCATTAAGTACTAAAACTTTTGCCCTGAAGTGGTTGGGGCGCGGTGGGTCCAACCGTGGACGGGGACGGAGTTGAGATAAGCGGTGTGAGAGTCAGATTTACACGTTTTTAATGTGATCAATTAACATATTAAAGCAAATGACACGAAGCAGAACAAATATTTAATTAAAATTTTACCATGAGGTGGTTAGTGCAGGACATGGGGTGACTCGTCATGTTGTATCAAAGTTACATATTTTTCCAGAAAAGGGTCGTGTAGCAAATCATACAGTATGAGGGAAGTAAACTTCACTAAAATGTTTATTCTAGTGTAGTTGGGGTGGGGTTGGCTGTCCAATTCCACTTTGTAAAGAAAACTTTGATGTAGTATATCAAATCAACGGGGATAAAGATTAGACCATGTTTTCAGTGAAACATTTGCTTTGGATAAGTTCATCACTGAAATGCGGGGATTTGCGATGCTGTGCAGTCGCCTGTGTTCAACCTGCTATATACATTTTTATATCAAATTGACACACAAAATATAAAGTGTCAAATATCGAAGTCGAACGTTTTTGGCTGTGATTTCAGTGAAAAAGCCCCATAACATAGATGACTGAATTATCTGCCATATATGCATACATAGTCGTTTGTGATTGCAAGCTTGCACACACACACACACACACACACACACACACACACACACATACATACATACATACATACATATATATGTGTGTGTGTGTGTGTGTGTGTGTGTGTGTGCAAGCTTGCATATATATATATATATTGATGTATCGATAACAGTATCCCGGGTATTTTATTTGAATTCTTCTAGATGAATAGTCGCTTTATTAAGAAGATTCCCCCGGGATCTGAGGTTGCCAATCTGCTTACAGGAGAAATAGAAGAACTTGACAGGCGTGTTGCTGCGTTTATACGACTCAAGGTAAGACTTAAATTGCCATGCAGTCATATTTCAAAACTATTCAAGTTTTAATTGATTTAGCGCTTAGCACTAAGGGTAAAATTTTCAGCAGATGACATTTTGAAATATTTTTCTTATTTTCTCAGAAAACAGGAAATGACATTTCATGCAAATCGTCTCCTAAGGAGACGATTTGCATGAAATGTCAAATCCTGTTTTCTGGGAAAAATAAGAAAAATGTCATCAATTTGTCGTCTGTTGAAAATGCCCAGAGAGTGGTAAAGGTTAAGTAAGATATTCTAGGTATGGGGTCAAACGTAATATTGTTTCTCCGCCAAAACATATAAGACAACCCTCATTATACCAACACTCGATACAACGACAATATTCGTTATAAAAACAAAGGAGTCAGCGCATGACAAAACCTACAAAATGGCATGAGCGCCCAGCGAAAACTCAGATCAGACTGGGCGGGTCTGGGAACCCGCCCAGTCTGTCAGAGTCTTCGCTGTGCACTCAGTGGGTAGTTAAGGACCCGAGCTTTCTTCATGCGGACAGCGAAGACTGATCAGACTGGGCGGATGCCCAGGCTGATCTGAGTCATCGCTGGGCGCACATGCCATTTTGTAGGTTTTGTCATGCGCTGGCTCAATTTGAATGTCATGAAACCTTTTCTAAAGAGGTGACAGTTGATGAGAAATTATTAAAACATATTGCATTAAACCATTTTATAAGAATAACCCAAGGTCTTTCTTACATATCATTCTGTCCATTAAGGATTCTTTTCAACAGCAAATTCACTTTACTGGCAACATCTTTGGAAACAAATGCCGTCATTGTAACGAGGGTACTCTGTATTGAGGTACTTATTAAAATCGTTTGATTTTAGACAAATATAATGAGGGACCTTATAGCATCTGAGACAAATGAAGGTAAGCAATCTTTTGACATAAAAGAAAATAGCTTAAATAGGTGGAAGGCAATCATGTGATGACCGTAAAACGTCTCACCGAACTTCACTATAGTGAAGTTTATATTTCCTTTGTGATCGCTGAGCCGTTCTGGGGGAATTTTGAAATTTTATACCAGGGTCACTGATGAGGCCTCATTGGCCGAAACTAGCTAGTCTAGCCCTGAAAACTTGATACCATCACGAAAACATACCTATATAATATTGACCCCCTTAAACCCCACTTTAATATAGTAAAACTGGGGTTTACAGGGGTATACATTATTTTTCTTATTTCTGCTCAGAAACATAGATTGTGGGTACTCGTTAGAACCGCCTCGCCCACAATCTATGTTTTGAGCAGAAATATGAAAAACATCAGAATTTTTTACCTAAAAATTTTCATTTTTGGTGGGAAAATTTTCAGTATACTTGAATAGGCGTGTTTTCGTAATGTTTAGCTATTTTGAGTTTCGTGAGTATGTTCATGAAATTTACATCAGATAAAAAAAGTAATATTTTCCGGAGATTATAAGACATGGCATATTATCAGAAATATCCAAATTAGCGCTTTAGATATGGACACCATATTTAACGTCATGTATTGTTTTATAGAAACACCTCTATAATCTAACCGGGTCGGGTAGCGAAATGTTATCGGATTGTGCTTCCTATGAAGAGAATAGTTGGATATAATTAGAATTTGCAGATTATCTTGAGCCTTTATGATAATCAAACTTAAAAAAAAAACATGTTATGTATTACAGTATGTGTTTTTGACAGAGGATACCAATAGTATCATCGACTAAAGCTTTTGCATACTTATGATTTTTTTTTTCATTATTAAAGGTAACCATTTTGATGTTTAAATATGTTTAAGTGTCGTTTTCAACGAAAATATATGGACTTTGTTTTCTTACAGGAAGCAAAAAATGTAGGCGACATAACGGAGGTGAAACTGAATACGAGGTTTATATTCATACTCCTAGGACCAAAGGACCAGCTGGGGGCTTTAGCTGAGATTACCAGATGTATGGGGTCACTGTTTACTGACGAGGTAAGAAATTATACGGGGCACATCACATTTCCTACCATTGCATGTGCGCCCAGCGAAGACTCAGATCAGCCTGCGCATCCGCGCAGTCTGATCAGAGTCGTCGCAGGACACTCAGTGTGTAGCCAATGACCCAAAGCGTCTTCGCCATCACTTTCAGCTGAGGAAACGCGCGCGCACGCACGCATACACACATACACAATTTAGTCCAATTTATGTGTTTCTTTAAACTGTCCTGGTTGCCGGTAGAGAGTTAGAAATCTACTCTATCTGTTCATAGAGAAAGCGGAAGGCTCCAATTTGAATAAAGCCATTATCATATTGAACATAAGGTGTGCACTGACTCGGGCTACATCTTATGCAGTATATGCAGTTTGTCATTTGTGGTCAAAGAACTGAAAGTGATAGATAGGAGACTTAAATGAATGTGATAGATAGGAGACTGTGGCCATGCTAAATTCTAAATTTAGCCACTCACCCCAATGACATAGTAATCATAGTGATCGAACGGAATCAAGTCATTTAAAGAAGACAGATCGAGATAATAAAACGTGAACTCTTGAACCGGGGCACAGCATTTTCTACAAGAGTTCATATGTGCCCAGCAAAGACTCAGATCAGCCTGCGCATCAGATTGATCAGTCTTCGTTGTACGCCCGAAGACGCGTTGAATCCTAGGCTATCCTCTGATTGCCCTGCGAAGACTCTGTTCTGACTGCGCAGATGCGTAGTATAATCTGTTTTTGTAGGGCTCACCTGCAATCTTGCAGGAAATGCTGTACCCCGGCTCAAATAAGGCTTGGCAACATCAGACGAATGGAACGTCTTGATGCAACAGGGGATGAATGATTAACAACGTTGAAAGAGCTCTTTATATTGTATGACAATAGTTGAAGGCCGGGATAAGTCACCTGATCTAATAAAGATCTTCTGCCTTCGTCAATATAATTTACCGTATCCAACGACTCTGTAAGTGAACGCACAGGCTGATTTTGGTCTTTAGTGGCCGCAGTCACGGTAAGAGCCCTTTTAACGTGTTACTCTATAAATAATTTACTTTCATGTGGTTTTAGAATTTAATTTGAGCCGCGCGAAAAAAGGTTTTAAGGGCATAACAACAAGCGAACAGCCAGCGAGCTCGCACTGTCTGTAAGGGCATTTTTATACATACATATACATGTAGTTGTATTCTACAGTAGGCTACGGAATTCAATGATTCTGTATGCAATGAGCGAAGGCTGTGTGTGCCATCTGATCTGGGCTTGCGCTGCCCGCATCTGCCTCGAAAGTTCCTTTTCCTGTGGCAGGCATGTTTGCCTTATGCTGTTTTGTTTCTGAAATAACAGAAAAAAAAAAAAAAAAACAAGACGGATGACTGTCATTAAATAAACGTCTGTAGCTTGGAGCGTGTTCTGGTTTCATTCAAATAGTCTATATGCGCTGTGGTGCAGTGGTAAAGCGTCGGACTCGAGATCGATAGGTACCGGGTTCGATCCCCACTAACAGCAAGTGTTGTTTCCTTGAGCAAGAGACTTTATCCACATTGCTTAGTACTGGTTTCTACCCAGGAAAAGAGAGGGCCACATGGAAGATTAGTACTAGATTACTAAATGTGTTACCCTCTATAAATAAGGTCGATTATTATTATTATTATTTATTATTATTAAATATGGATCTGTTGGACGTAAAGAGAACACCCAGCTAAACGTCAAAAAGGTTGCCTTTGGAAACAAAGAACACATTACAAATTAGAAAATGGGAGTCTCGATTTTATTGAGACTCTTCATAAGCAGTAATGAAGTTTGAAACACGGCTTACGCCCACTAGCGTATACATGAGCAGAACTCCATTTTCAAATATATCATAATGGGCCCAATGGTCACAAAGGAAATGAAATATAATCTGCACTATGGTGAAGTACGGGGAGACGTTTTACGGCCGCCATACGGCACTAACACAGAAGTTTATTGAACCTATTCACGGGCGATACTGGAAACTGGAGCTCATGCACCTTCAGGGGACTTGATTCACTTTCAGAGCTGATGGTGGTGGAGGGTGGGGGTGGGGGGGGGCTTTGGGGTGAGGGGGTAGCTCTATCAAAAGGAATGAATAAGGAACAAATGGGCTGCCAGACGGAACAAATTATTACATTTTAGAGCAGATCGATTTTTGAAGTGACTTGATGTGCAGGAACGCAAATAGGAAGTTACGAAAGTTGTTTCCCTTGCGAGAAATGCCAGAAAAAACTATCCAGTCCCCTCAGCATAACACTATTATCAGAAAAAAACGTATCTTCTGGCATGAGCTCCCGACGAAGACTCAAATCAGCCTGCACATCCCCGCAGTCTAATCACAGTCTTTGGTGTCCACATGAAGAAACTTTGCATCCTTGGCTGTCCAAAATGCGCCTGTCGAAGATTCCGATTCTGAATTTTCACTGGGCGCACATGTCCAAAGGTACGTTTTCTGACCTTGAGGCTCAAATGTGTGAGAAAATTACTATCATCATATTGTAGTACAAAGGGACGTATTACGGCTTCCATACAAGCGCGTAATGGCAGCTATGATGATCTCCGAATAGTACGAGGATAAAAAATCATGAAGTGAAATGAAATTCCTGAAGTTTGAAAAAGCAATTTCGATTTTATTGATGAGATACTGAATGCGACATCACTTACATTTCCTAGCAGTGCCTTAAGCGTTATTCTTTTTTTTTTCAGGCGACATGTATAAGTTTAATTACGTTTTACGTTTTGTTTGATAAAGTGAAAATCTATTTTTTGCATATTTGATTTTTTCCATTACAGAAAGATTATTTAACATTGCGATATGCACTTCCTGTCACCACCATTAACATCAGTACAATTAAACTACATTTCAATAAAACGCCCTTTATTACATATTAATATCTCTGAATAATTCAAAGTTTTCAGAAAACCTCGAATGCGTCGACAACGTGAGCTTGAAATTAAAGATACATCTGAGACGACAAGTTTTTCCTCATTATTGAATTTATATTTCTATATCGACAATGACAAGCTTATTACCCAGCGGGAACGCAATGTTGAGACAACGTCGCATCAACGTCGATGCAACGTCACGATGTTGCATCAACGTTGATACGACGTTGTATAAACGTCATGTACCCGCCGTTTACCAGGCTTTGTGGCAAACGGGATGACTTCAACTTTCCCGTTTCTGAGCAGCAACATTCATTCTGCACTAACATACGGTGTTTACGTTTCATAGTAAATCCGTTATGCTCTATGAGGCGATTCTAATGAGTACACACAACATAAAATTTCTTGATAAGATTTCTCTAAATATTTATTTTCTTGAGCTATCGGTAGAATTTCGTAGGGATTCAAAAACGAGTTCGAGTTAGCCCTGGTAAACGAGCCATCGGTGTTCGAGCCTTTGAGGTTCCACTGTACATAGATAATCGAAAATATCGAGATGTATTGTCTGATACTATAAATATGCCACCACATCTACACTTTTCGTTTAAGCAGTGGTGCCTTATCTTTATTTCCAGATATTTCGTTGTGTCGCATACAAAGCAATGAGTCGGGAAGATATATTAGCCGGAATCTTGGAATTTTCTCGCCACTTAACAGTACTGCCTCCTGGCTCATGGGACCCAACCACAAGAATAGCACCACCAGAATCCATTCCCTCACAGGTAATGGTTACGTACATATGTGTATAAGCTGGTTCCTGTTCTGTTAGTGTGAAAATTACCGTATATGCTCGAAGTATTAGATCACTTTTACGCCTTCCTATACTTCGAAAATTTGAACAAATAAAGCATTTAACTACATATTGTCTTCATTTGGTGGCTATAGAAGGCTGTGATTTCTTGGGCAACTTTGTCCCACTGTTTGTGTATCATATAAATGTGCCACGTCATGGAAAGAGCGTGTTAAATGCATATTCAAGCAGAGAAATTCTGTGCTCTGTGCATCTGATCAGTCCAATTACGACATTTTACCCGACTTATTCATTCTTTGTTTCCAAAGTTTTTAAAACTGCTGACTTCCCGCGAATAGTTTATCTCTCTGACACTTCATTTCCCCCCGTATTTACATCATCGAGCCCGCACATTTATCAACACATGCTTTTGAATACCTTAACGTTTAACCCTTAAAATGCCAAGAAAACCTGCATCTGATAATGTCGTCTGTTTATGTCGTCTGCTGAATATTCTTGCAAACTTTTCAAACCTAATTTTGTATACAGGCAAACAGTGTGGACCCTGATCAGACTGCTCCTAGAGGAGCAGTCTGATCTGGGTCCACACGGTTTGCAAAAATGACTTTTAAAATCACAAGCAGACGACAATTGTTGTGACTGGCAGTTTAAGGGTTAAGCTTGCTTTGCCTTGCAGGATCATCGAAAGGGAGCACCTGCACTACCAACTAGCAAGAGTATGGTCTCCCTGCACAGTCTCTGCGATTTTGCAGACGACTCTAACAATGGCGAGGAAGAAAGTGATGATGATCCGGCACTGATGAGAACTGGCAGGTATTTCGATATAGTTTTGTTTACTTGGTCAGAAAAAAAAAAAGTCTGACATAATTTCGTGTATATTTTTGTACATAAGTATCGACTTTATTCCACCGAATAAATAGCCCTTGTCGGCTTAATATCCACAGTTTGTCTTGACAACGTAATAAACAAGTACATTCGAACCTCAATAACTCGAAGAATCGCCTCGATGAGGCTTCTAATGAGTACGTGTGCCGTATGGCGGCCGTAGAAAGTCTCCCCGTACATCATCATAGTGCAGGTTATATTTTATTTGCATTGGGATCATTGAACCCATCCTTGTTATTTTGACAATCGAATACTGCTTAAGCCGGTAAACTACAGTTTTGCATATGAAGAGACTCAGTCAAACCGAGTCTCCGATTTTCGTAATTTTGTGTGTTCTTTGTTTCCAAAGGCAATCCTTTTAGACTTTTATTTCATGATAATAAGATACGAAAATTTTCCTAAAATAGCCATAATTTTTTTGCTTTTTTGGGCTATCAAGAGAATTTCCTAGGGACTCAAAAAAGAGTTCGAACTGGCCATGGTAAACGAGCCATCAGTGTTCGAGTCATTGAGGTTTTACTGTATAGTCTTTACTAGCACCTCAGACTCAACAACGACTGTATCCCAAATCTGTATAAGATGGATGATGAATCTGTCTAGTGTTTATTGACCGGTCCAAGGCGGTTTTGTTTTGTCGTCGCTTTTACCTCATCTCTTCTTCATTCCGCGCCTCGGGAAGTATCTACTTCTTGATTGTATCCATTCCTGGGTAACTTCAGTCATATTGTGTCGGACCTAGACTGGCTCCAGTCATTTTTGTTTTATATCTATTTCTCTCTTTCTCTACATTATTTTTTTATCATGATCCTCTTTAATCCAACTTTAAGTTACCTATGGTTGAACAAAAACGACTGGTAACAATTGTAGAAGGCTCTGAAATGAGGATACATACACTAATGAGGTAGATTTCTCGCCATGTTTACAAGAGACAACGTTTTGTGACTTCCTATTTGTTTTTCTACATCCCAAATATCTTCTAGAAAGGGGTTACTCTCAAGAAAGTATGTGCTCCCAGAACGAAGTATATTCTGTCAGTTTAGGGTAGATCCCTTTTCATAAGGGAGGGGAGGCAGAAACATGGTTGACAGAATGTACACAGTCCGTCGTAGTTTGTTTATTCTTCCTCAGTGTAATTGGTAAACTGTATTCTGTGATTGTGGCTCTTTCTGGCTCCGAGATTATAAATCTTTTTTCATGCTCAACTCAGCTAAGCATGAAATTTTCTATGCTAATAAATATGAAAATGCCAACAACAGTTGGCATTTTCATATTTATTAGCAGAGAAATTTTCATGCTCGGCTATGTTTAGCAAGAAAGGATATGGCATTGTTAGTAATTGAAGATTTATTAGCATGAAATTTTTCATGCTCAGCTGAGTTGAGCATGAAAATGCTTTATAACCTCGGGACCTGGTCGACGTCCCTTTTACTATTTTGCCTCCTATTCCATTTAAAATGGTTGAGGCTCCATACACTCATTCATCCTGGTTGTCGTAGTACTGACCTTCCAGGTAGTTTTTTTTTTTTTTATCTCCTTTGTGTTTGTTCGTTGATAACTGTCCATAAATTGATTGCTGTTTGTGCTTACGTGTGTCTCATATTCTTTGCTTCTTCTTTCCATGCCTTGTATCTTCACTCATAAATGCATTTTTGTCTCTACCCCTATAGTTTTGGTAAATGTGCTTTGCTAGAGTAACTATTGTTGGGAACTGTATTACGCTACATATGTTTGGGCATGTTCCTTCCTTCCTTGTCCTAAAATTCCAAAAAGTCCATTTTACTCCATGTTAATGTGTCTACAAATTGCTGGATGAGTGACAAACAGTGCAGACCATGATCAGACGCAGGGGTCCTAGTACTTAGTTTTAATAAAGTATTTTCACCATTTGCAGAACAATAATCAGGCTGCTATTATTTGTACCTTTCATACATGCTATGTGCTAGGCTTATTTACACTTTCTTGTTGATAAACTTATTTTTCCTCTCTGCAGGCTATTTGGTGGATTGGTACTCGACATCAAACGGAAGCTACCTTGGTACTTTAGTGATTTCAAGGATGCGTTACACGTTCAGTGTATTGCGTCATTCTTCTTCCTGTTTCTAGCGACCGTGACTCCAAACGTGACGTTTGGTGGATTGTTAGGACAAGCCACTGAACAATATATGGTAAGTACTGATTAATTACTTTTCATGGGTCAGTTTAATTATTTCAAATGCAACTATTGAAACATTTATGCGCCCATAGCATCCATTGCTATAAAATTTGACAAAACTGAAAACCCTAAAAAGGCACCTTAAGACGCATGAAAGTTCCAAAAACATCATAATCCAAACAGTACATTCTATAATCAACGCATACGCACGCAGGGTAAAATTTTCAGCTGACGACATTTTGAAATATTTTCCCCTAGAAAACAATGTTTGACATATCTTGCGAATTAGGAGACAATTTGCATGGAAAATCAGACCCTTTTTTCTGAGAAAAATAGGAAACATATCAATTTGTAGTCTGTTGTATTTGCCCACAATGTAGACGGTTAAACAAACGCCTTAAGAAAGCATTCAGAAATGTTAGTTTAAACTAAACATAAAAAATCACAACTTATATATGTCGAAAGTTTCAACCCATGTATGCCTAAAATAGAACCGTCCAAATAAATGTTTGTCACTAAATTGCAAATTACAGTCGAACCGCGTTATCTCGAACTCGCTTATTTCGAATTACCGCTTATCTCGAAGTGAAAATCTGGTCCCTGTTTTAACACGAAACTATCACAACAGGTAACAAAATAATGTGGAAAAGAGGAGAAATTGCTCCTAACGAGCAATTTCTCCTCTTTTCCATATTATTTTATATATATATCGTATTTCTAACTTCAGGAGTCAACTTACATATTCATTTGTTAAATGTGGTTGTTCAATTTATTGTTTTTCTCACTCTCTCAACTCTGATATGTCGAGGTACGGGTATCTCGAAGTGTTTCAGTGAGTCCCTTGGAATTCGAGATAACGAGAGTCGACTGTAGTAATGATGCAAAAATAGCTTGTGGTATATGGCTTTATAGATAAAACTGGAAGGCTTCCGAATTAATTACATCTGTTTTGGATTGGAATTGGTTTTCTTGTAATCACAATGTCTCAATTTTCAGGGAACTATGGAATGTATATTGTCGGCTGCTATTTCTGGCATCATGTTTGCCTTGTTCTCTGGTCAGCCTCTAAACATTCTTGGCAGCACAGGGCCAATGCTAGTACTGGAATCAATCTTGTTTAGATTCTGCAAGTAAGTGACCTTCCTCAGTAAACAACAATACCGGCACAACCTCGTTTTGATGTCGTCTCCACATCATGTTGCTGTTTTATGTCGCGTGTCAAATATTTTAGCTGAAAGCCATGAGCAAACATTTAGAAGTATTTTTGAAAAACTGAGTAGGCGCATGACCACATCAGATAAATATTCTATTAATAATCAATTTATTCGATCCTGTATTTTGTAAAGAGTCACGATAATCAGGCTTGCATTGACGGCTGCTCTCCGAAATACAAAGCAAATCACTCATGTTGGGGGTCGTCACTATGTATACTATGTACAGAGAATTTCGCGAGGTTTTTGCATTTCCGAACGTAGCCCAGATATCGAGAGCGTCCGAAACTTTTTTGCACAATTTGTGTATGAGTTCAGGACATTTTTTGTGGCCGTCCCTGCGTATTTCCACTCCACACGCAGTCTTCCGTATTTACTTTTTTTGTAATGCCATACAAAAAGTAAATATGCAAATACTAAGGAAATGCCACAAAATTCAAACAGAAGAATACCACTTACTATACTTCAACCGCTTTATAACACGGTTTGTTATAACATGGTTTGTTATAACACGGTTTTGGATATAACACGGTTCAAAGATGGATCCCAAAAATGTATAGATTATATTGAAAAATGACCATAAATGGTCATTTTTCAATATATTCTATACATTTTGTTTGGATATAATACGGTTGTTTAACTAACACGGTTTATGCTATGGACCCCAACAATAGTGTTATAAAGAGGTTGTGGTGTATATATATTTAGACGGAGATTGAAAACTAAAATGTATAAACAGGTTGACATGCCAGCAATTATCCTGGGCTGCATTCAATTAAGCGAAACGTTCGTGGTTACTCGCAAACTATAGCAAACTTTCCGTTCAGTTGCGATCGTCTTCGGTCGACGGTAGCGACGGTCATCATCAAAATTCAAACATAAATCTATATTGTCGTTCTATTGCTGGGTAGATGTGCTTGTAAAACATATTGAGCCGGGGCCTAGCATTTCCTACAAGACTAAATGTGCGCCCAGCGAAGACTTAGATCAGCCTATGCATCCATGCTTCGAAGGGCAGCCAAGGATCCAAAACATCTACAGGCAGACAGCAAAGACTGTGATCAGCTTGTACGGATGCGCAGGCTGATCTGGGTCTTGGCTGGGCACACATGCAATATTGTAGGAAACGCTTTGCTCGACTCAGTTTCATTTTTTTTATTTCCAGGGAATACGACTGGGATTTCCTACCTTTTCGGGTATGGGTAGGGTTTTGGACAGCATTCTTCCTCTTCCTGGTTGTTGCATTTGACCTTTCTGCACTTGTGAGATATATTACTAGATTCACAGAGGATAGTTTTGCATGTCTAATAGCTTTAATTTTCATATATCAGTCATTTGTGAAGACAATTGAAATTAGTCAGACTGCGCCTGTGCATATCAATCCAGGGGTGATGAATTCAGTATGTGTTTGCGCGCTTCCGAATTCATCGTTTGTTGACTTGACTCGGAACCATTCACATTCAGGAACGTCCGAAACTACCGTGTCCCTAAATGCTTCGAATCTTCGTCATCCCGATGTCTCATTTTCAATTCTCCTACACAATAACATAACTCTTTGGGATGGACACGAGAACTGCTCAACCTATGGTGGAGTACTCCTTGGAGATGGATGTGAAAGTTCAAACTTTGTTCCAGATGTGTTCTTCTTCTCTTTTATCCTATTTGCTGGAACGTTTACCCTTTCATTGGCGCTTGCGAATTTCAGGAATAGTTTATTCTTTCCGACGTGGGTATGTTAATATTTATTATAAATCTGAAAATGAAATATGACTTTTTGATCCAGCGCATAAGAAAAGGGTACTTATCACATAGACGAGCAGCAAAGGCTCTGGCGAGCCTGCGCATCAGCGCAGTCTCGCCAGAGCCTTTGCTGTTCGCAGACATGTAGTACCTTTGCTGTTCGCAGACATATAGTAGGGACAATGAGGAAGATTCAGCAAAAAAAGCAGGTCTGTAGCCCAAAAAGGGACCATGCAGAAGAACCACAAACCGAAAAAACATAATGTCTGTTTTTTCATGTGCCGGTTTATTTGTGTTATTTGAAAGTTAGGAAGCGGCTTGGATTTTCTGTGTAACAGTTAAAGCATATGGGCATCCAACCCTCACCGTTAATCCCAATACTGTTCTACATACATATATTTGTTCGGTCCGGTCCACGTAAGTCTGCAATTTCTCAAAATGTTGAAAAGGATCGATCAACTGCAAAATCAGTTCACTTTAGTATTCTCAAGTCTTAATGATTGAAAGTTTGCAGGAGATCAAAATGCAAAACTCCGATAACAATTTACATTTTTTGCTGAATTAATTAAACCTGCTACTCTGTAAAATCAGAAAACTATGTTGCAAATTATTTAGTAAAGTTGTATTTACTTGTATTAATAAGGAACACACTGCGTTGCAGGTTCGCCAGAATGTTAGTGACTTTGCTGTTCTTATCACCATAGTAGTAATGGTATTGTTGGATGCATTGCTGGGGATACCGACGCCAAAGTTGATGGTGCCAACCGAACTGAAAGTGAGCCATTTTACTCTGCAGTTTTATTAACCCGTTAATGCAAACATGTAGTCGACTTTTCTATCGTACTATTTGAACAATTCCATATCCAGTGTAAGAGGTATCTGATTTGTTTTTAATATTGTCATATTTGTATTCCTGTATTAAGTACAATCCACCACATGTGTATTATCGCCATATCAATTTCCTTTGAAGCCGTTTAAGGAAGTTCATACCCCAGCTAGCATTCTACGTAAATCTACATCGGGCCGTCATCGGCCCGTCAGCTACCCTGACGGGCCGATGACGGCCCGATATAGATTTACGTAGAATGCTGACTGGGATGATGGTAATAGTGTACGCATCAGGGACCATAAGGCAGGCAGCTGTAAAAGCAATCATGTCTTTTTTTTCGAACTAAACCGGTGTTCTGTCTCTTGTAACTCCCCTCCCCCTATCAAAGTTGTTTGAAATGGCTCAAATTATGGATTAAATCAATTGTGGACACATAAAAAGATCACAAACTATATCGAATGTCTGAGATGTAAAATATGCATACATTATACGCACATATAATAGTGAATTGAAAAGAAAATAACAACAGAAGACACCAATGATTAAATTGTATCACTAACAATAGTTAAATTGTACGTGCAAAAGTGATACAGAAATAACAGTCTGGAGTGAACGGAATAATTTGAAAGCTTTGTATAAATGTGAATTTCGTATATCTCGATATTGTCTTTGCTTGACATGAGCCGTAATTTTATAAATGTTTAATTTTCTTTTTGCTGCCATCGCATTGTGCTGTTTTCTTTAAAAATCAGAAACATCATGACGCTATGCGATTTTATAATTATGACCGTCGAAAATGTAGACGTGTAGACTTAAAGTCATATAGACTTTTTTTTGTTCTTAGCCAACACGAGCAGATCGTCCTTGGATAATCAGTCCTGTGAGTGAAAAGAATCCCTGGTGGCTGATTTTGCTTAGTATCTTGCCAGCTATCCTAGCTACCATATTAATCTTCATGGACCAACAAATCACTGCCGTTATTGTGAACAGAAAAGAAAACAAACTGCAGGTATAGTTCAGATACAGTCGAACCTCGTTATCTCGACTTCACTTATCTCGAATTACCGCTTATCTCGAAGTGAAAATCTGGTCCCTTATTAAACATAAAAATCTAACAATAGGTAACAAAATATTGTGGAAAAGCGGAGAAATTTCTGCTCTTTTCCACAATATTTTCAGTATGTCCCTATCTTCAGGAGTAACATTAAATATTCATTCGTGAAATGTGGTTGTTCAGTTTATATCGGCCTCAATTCTGCAAATCTGTTATGTCGAGGTACGGATACCTCGAAGTATTTCAGAGAGTCCCTTGGGCTTCGAGATAACGAGAGCCGACTGTATTAATAACTTAAACGCTTTAATTGTCTGTATTTGTGTCCGAAAGTGAGACAATTTAAGAATTAAGTCGTAAAGTGCCTGTATGCAGGTAGTAAAATATCGCCCTTTCCTACCAGTATATACCCTTAATATTTGGACAAACTGGTCAGGCCAAAGTAAGCACTGTAGACCAAGATAAGACACCACGTTCTGTGGCGTCCGATCAGTATCTACACTATCTACACTATCTACAGTATCATCCAGCAGTGTTTAGACACAATATGAAGTGTAAATGGTGTTAATCAAATGTTAGGGCAAGCACAGTAAAGGGTCTTATTGTCCAATCATTTAGAGGAAATATGATACGCACTAACTTAATTTTACCAAACTAGGAAAGAGATTTTCTTTGCCAATTCGCAGCCCTTTATTTTTAAAATAATGCAGGTTACACCCGTCTGATGTAAGCTTTTGCTGTTCGGATTTTTATAATTTTATGCGCAGAGGTTTGTGCGATTACGTCAGGTTCTTCAGTATTAAATTGAAATGGAGTGTGTATGCGATGTTTAAATTATATCTTGCTTCCTATCGTTAAGTCCAGTAAGGAGGTTGCTGCCATGAGTACTCGTCTTTGTTTATTATAGTGATTAATTTGATTTTTATGTTTTCGCTTTGATGCATGGGACTGAGTTGGGAGCCTTTATGAAAACCAAATTTTTATGTATTTCTGTATTAAGAGTAGCATCGGGACCCAGGGTGAAGTTAGCTAGCTGTAAAAGGGCTTTAAACCCGCCCCCACCCCCCGGTGGTTTACTCCAGTGACTATTCTAAGGCAGTGGTCCCGGTGTTAGTCTTACTCTTTGTTGCTTTGTGGTTTATTCTACGAGGCGATTTGTTGTATGTCTTACCTTGTGTTATTTTGTTCTTGGATTTTCAATCCTTTTAGCATTGCGATTACCTCGCTTGGGGAAGAGAGAGCTAATCTTAGTGTTTTTCGTACGTTTGTTTGATTTGCGCTTGTTTGGTTTTGCTGTTTCCTTTCCTCTTGGTGTCTGGGAAGGGCTGTGGTTTGTGTTTGTGGCATTCCCTGGACTTTTCTCTTACGTTTTTTTTTTAATTAAATAGATTCCAAAGTATTACTACAGCACCAAGCAAAATGTGTAAACAACGGTCTAGAACAGTCTAGGCAACTGCGCAGTGTGATCATGGCCTTCCCTGTCCGTAAATAGAACCATTGGATACTGCACAGTCTATCCATAGAGGATACGACTAGTACAGTTTCAAGGCAACAAATCAATGACTGCACAAATTTTAGAACTGTCATCAAAATATCAGAACATGTCACATCTGTCACATAAAGTCCTTTTTACTTTCACCTGTACTGTAAACGCATGCAGGAATTTTACATAAAAATTTGTACTGACTTGGCAAATCTCTGAACAATTTGATTAGTGAATACAGGCAGTGTCAATTTCTGCTTTATGACGCATACGTCTACAATTTCTTTCCAAAAGCGAGCAGAACACAATAACATTGTTTAGTAGTATATATTTGACCAGATCAACTTTCTAGAGTCCATGTAACTTAATACTGGACTCTTAATACCCTAATGAGTCAGAACAGATGGTCTGGCTGTGTGCACTTTGCATTTGGTCAAAGACTTCCTCTATTTTTATTTGACTATACCCATATAAAGAAATACATGGAATAATTTGCTGTTACAAAGTATCTTGTTATTCCGTCTTTTTTATTTTTTGTCATGCTGTTCCGTCACAATCATTCAGTTCTCATCACGAAAACATGTCTATGTAATTTTGACCTCCTTAAACCCCACTTTTATATAGAACAAAATGGGGTTTACAGGGGTATACATTATTTTTCTTATTTCTGCAATAAAACATAGATTTTGGGTAGTCGTTAGAACTGCCTTGTCGAGGCGGTTCTAACGAGTAACATATTGTAGTACTCGTTAGAACCGCCTCGTCGAGGCGGTTCTTACGAGTACCCACAATCTGTTTTGAGCAGAAACATGAAAAATATCAGATTTTTTTTTATCTGAAAATTTTCATGTTTTGATAGTGAATTTTCAATATATTTGAATAGGCGTGTTTTCGTAATTGTGTAACGTGTATTTTTGTAGAAAGGAGCTGGGTACCATCTGGACATGTTAGTCTTGATGTTTCTTGTCATCATCTTGTCCATCCTCGGATTACCTTGGTACGTTGCTGCTACGGTTACTGCACTTGCCCATGTTATGAGTTTAAAGAAAGAATCTGAATGCACGGCACCAGGAGAGAAGCCTATGTTCCTCGGGGTAAGGTAGGTATCCATGCGTGAAAAAAGTATTGTACACATCACCAAACAGAAGCGGCCTCAATCATAATTACTTCTACGTAGATATTTCCTCATCTGAATACATGTATATCCAAATGCAATCAAATGATTTTATTAGGCTACTGTTACATGAGTCGCAACGTCAGAAAACCGCATATCCGGCCCCTTAGTGAGATCACGTCTAGTTCTGGCCTACCGCTTACGTGGACGACCAGCATAGATTCCGGCGAGACTTGTGCGGATGCGCAGGCCCGCCTGAACCTTTGCTGTTAGCATATGATATAACGGATCTTTCCCATGACGCAGCTGATAAGTGTTCAGCAAAAACCTAGATCCACGGTTGTGCCTAGCGAAGATACGCTGTCTGATGCGGACAATGAATACTCTGATCAGACTGCGCAGATCCGCGGGCTGGTTAGAGTCTTCGTTGACGCACATGTCAGAAGGGACGTTATTCAAGTTGCGACTCATATGATGAACGACTCTGAACAGTGATGTGTTTATATTAAATTTAACTTTTCCTGAAATCAAAATTGGGTATCTAATTAAACAATCATATAATCTTAAGTGAAATGGCATTTTAAAATTTGCAAGTGACAATATAAATGAATTATGAAAATAAACAAGACTGTTGTGATTACGCAGCCTGCAATCTACATTGCTATTATTTGAAGAGAAAAATCTCAATAAAACGGAGAATTCTATGATTTTTATTCTCTTTTACGTTATTAATTTCTTATACGTTCTTTGTTTAAAGTTTTTTTTAGTACTGCATTCGAATTAAATATTTTTTATAAAGCATAAATAAATGCTACTTGATTGTTGTCCTCGGGTTTTGCCAAGCCAACAAGGGGCTAAAAGTACGTTTTTAAACGACTAAAGGTATGATAAGATCACAATATTTACATTTGATAGATCCGTTTTACACTGTATCCGAAATTCCGGAGACATAAGAAAAAAATAAACAGAATTATTTGAAAAAAAAAAAAAAAAAACTCGTCGGGTTAGCTCTTTCGACCCTGCAGATCAGAACAGGTACCTTTGCAGATATGACCCGTCTCTTCTGTGTCCACTGTTTGTCATTCTGGACTAAATTTATAACTAACACACCCATTTGTAACAATGGACGTATCCATGTTCTAAGATGAAAAAGTCCATTTCAGAAGCTCAGGGGTGAAAGGTTAAGAATGCAGGATTTGTCTTTGTACAAAGAATCTAATCAAGCTGACAAAAACATATATATGTATTATGTTTCTTTCAGAGAACAACGTGTTACTTCCCTCATGGTTGGAATATTCAGTGGCTTGGCTGTTCTAATAACTTCTGTTTTACAAGTAGGTACCGTTGTTCAAATATGTTTTCCAACATAGCATGGCAGTAATTTTTTGTTGTTTGTTTTCGCTTTTATTGTTGCAGGCCTTACTTATTCGTGTGTCTGTGAATTCATATACGTAGTTTGCTTTGCCATTATTTGTTCCCCATGTCTCCTTCTGGTGCCTCGGGAGGGTTGTGCTTCGTGATTGTGACATTTCCTGGGTTCTCCATTTATATTTTTATTGTGGTATTACTTGGGTATCTTCATTTATATTTTAGAAAAGTGAAATAGAATTAGGGATGCACAGGAAAAGACATTATCATGTAATATAGCTCTTCCAAGGCACCGACATAGCTAACATTCTACTCAAATCTATATCGAACCGTTATCGGCTCGACAGGATTCCTGTCGGGTCGATAACGGTCCGATATATATTTAAACAGAACGCTAGCAGAGGAAACCCATGCGAAAATGAAGGTTTTAAGACATAAAGCAGCAACAGAAAGAAACATCTCTCGAACAAAGAATGAACAAATGAATATGAACCATAATAGAAACACGGATCTACATCAAGGCTGTTAGATGCAGCCAGTGTTCTTTCCTGCTGGCCGTTCTTTACGATTTCTCTAAGACAGTTCGTCTTTGTTTAATTGTCGGTTATTGTTATTTTGTTGTTATTATTCCACGTCTCCATGTCGTTCATTGCTTTTGGAAGTCTTTACTTCATAATTTAGCCCTTTGTGGAACTCCACGGATATTTTTGTTTCGGTTAACCTCAAAGCATGTAGTCTGTGGCATAACACCCTTGTTAAATCCTATCCTCCTTATATAAAGTTATAAATCGTTATAAAAATGGTTCTGAAAATACGACTAAAGCATTTGTGAAGAACGGGTTACAAGCAGACCCATGTATTCAGTAATTACTTCAGAATGTTGGCATTAAAATTCAGAGACTGTTTATGAAGTTCACGAAACTCGTAGCTTGTTTAAGTAGCTTAGAAGGGTACTTTGTAGTATATAATTTACTTCAAGTTGTTCCTTGGTGAAATTTTTATATTTATGAATCTCATTATTTGTACGTTACCATTCCACTGCTATAAATATTGCAGCATTCTCGAAACCTTCATTTTCGATTTGAAGAATCTTTTTATCCCTATTTTAATTGTGCATTTTGTGATCTACATAGATCTTGAAAGCTTCTGACCCGGCTAATACTATTTTAATCCCAAAGTAAGTTTACATGGTCCTTTCTTGTGCCTTTCTTTTTTTATGTTGCTCTAGATATAGCTCAGGGACAACATATTTCTTTACGTTTTGTAGCGTTAAAGAACAAATTAGGCGGTGTTAAGTGACCATGTGTAAAAATGCCGTTTTTTGACCAACCTATGGTCCCTCATTGATACTTGACTATATGTTTCATTATTGGTACTAAAAGTACAAGCAGAATCGAGTCATCACTATAAAATTAGGAAGTAAAATTTTCTATTGAAAAACATACTTTTAAACTGCATACATTTGTTAGTCGTCATACATATTTCTTTGTTGATTAAACCGATTGTATATATATAACCTTTACGTCTTGCAGACTCAAAGTAGATACTTATCCAGATGATTATCTAATTCTTTGTCTTTCTTCAGTATATCCCTATGCCTGTTCTTTATGGAGTCTTTCTGTATATGGGGGTAGCGCCTCTGGGGAACATGCAGGTAAAATATGAATGTTTGTAACTGTGTTTTGTTTCTCTCTGTAATGATTAATTAGTTCTTATTTATTTAGATTACAAAGAAGTAACTGATTTAAACTATGTTATTCAGTTGGCTCTATAGTAGCTATACTTAAAAATCACAGACCATATATAAAGACATTCTGTTCTCGTAGTTCAAATAAAAAAAGGATTTCATTCAAATATATTCTGTAAAAAGGGTATCCTTTGGAAACAAGAAAAAAAAAATCACAAAGAAACATTTTGTGTGTTTGTCTGTTCATGTGCAGTATTGGATTATGCAACATTGCACACCCTCTAGCCGCGAGCTGAGCAGGACTCAGGATTTTGTAGAACTAAAAGGGGCGCAGTGGTCTAAAAGAACCAGAAATATAATCAACAGTGTGATAAAGTACGGTGAACGTTTTAAGATTGCCAAAGGGCCACTTACCATTAGCTCTTGTGACGTCCAATATGTGCTGTAAAAAGAAATCTTATGGAAACAAAGAGCACATCGAGAAATGAAAACAAGAGACTCGGTTCTTTTGAGGCTATTCAGGCATAGTACTGGATTATGCGAGGCGGCACTGACTCTCTAGCATCAAGGTGAGCAGAACTCTGTTTTACATACAAATGAAATGGGCTCAGTGGTACCAAAGGACCAGGAAGTATAATCTGTGTATGGTGATATACGGAGAAACTTTCAAAATCCATCATACTGCACTTAACACTGGCGGCTTTAGAGAAATCAAATGTGTTTTGTAAAAAGGAATTTTTAGCAAACAGATATCACACTGAAGAAATGAAAAAGCAGGCTCGGTTTTACTGATGTATGACCATGTATAATATTGGTTATGCAACTCTGCACACGCCTTCTATCCCCCATTTGAGCAGAAATGTTTTCCATACAACCAAAATGGACTCAGTTGTCCCAAAAGTTCAGAAAATATAATATACATTATGATAAAGTATCGATAGACGTTTTACGGCCGCCACACGCTATTTATCACCAGCTGTAGTAAAGTCAAATATGATCTGTAAAAGGGAGTATACTCTACAGTGAAAAAAATCTCTCCTTATCTCAAACTTTCCACCGAATAGTGCATTCTTAACTCAGTCATTGACTTTTACAAATTCTTTATTCAGCTTGTACAACGGTTCTTATTAATGTTTATGCCGGCAAAGTATCAGCCTGACTACGACTATCTACGTCATGTCCCGATCCACCGTGTTCATCTTTACACTGCCATTCAAATAACCTGTCTTGTTATTCTGTGGGTTGTCAAGAGTATAAAGAGTATATCAATAGGATTTCCTGTTATGGTGAGTAGCTTTAAAAGTGTTCTTTACTACTCTAAAAGACTTAAAGTGAATACATACTCTTGTAGAATGTTCTCTATAGAGCATTTCGTACAAGGGTGGAGGGTGTGTGTGTGGCGGGGGGGGGGGGGGGGGTGGGGGAGGTGGCAACTTTTGTGACTTTTGTTGCAAATTGTTGTTGAAATTGTGTTTGTTTATTCATTCATAACAAATAACAAACGCGTAAACGACCGAGGGGTCATAAAAAAAAAAGCACACTTTCTGATAGGTTAATCCAACGTCTGATTAAGGTACAAGGGTGGAGGGGGTGGATGGGGGTTGGATGGGGGTGGGGGGGGGGGAGGAGGGAGCAGCTTTTGTGATCTTTGTTGCAAATAGTTGAAGTTGTGTTTGTTTATTCATGCGTAACGAACGCGTAACCGACCAAGGGGTCAAAATAAAAAAAAAATCACACTTTCTGATAGGTAAATTCACCGTCTGATTAAGGTCCACACTGTTTCCAAAAGTGGTGCAGACCTTATTAGTACCTTAAATAATGTCTCAGAAACTTCATGCAAATGCCGCAATGTAAGCATTGCGGCATTTGCACAAAGTTTCTGAGATATTAATTGTTCTTGTGTAATTTGCTGTAAAAGGAATTGCTGCCAACTCCAGTCCAGGTTGAATTCAATAGTAAATTATCGCAATCAAACTGAGTAGACTAATAAGGGACGTAACTCTTTATGTGCTTAAAAATAATGCAAACACGACATGAAGTTTGGGGGTGCTTGAGTCATGAAACCACTGAACAGAATTAAATAAAATTCATTTGTATATTTACCATGGAGTGCAGTCTATGTATAGGGTTTTGGGTAAAAACTTTTTTATCGGCCTTAAATGTGCGAATACCAAACTGGAAGTGAGCAAATCACAGACAAATTTCAAACCAAAAAATTGTTTAAAACGATTCGTTTGTCTATAACCTTACTTGTTATTATGCCCAAAGTACTATATTTTTCTAACAAGTGATAATTTAGACGATTTTCAAAAACTTTGATAAACCTCGGAAAATACAGATAAAACTGCGTGAGAGTCAAATTTTCTAATATTTTACATCGTTTTCGTGTTTGTTACATTATGTTAAACTCGCATGCAGCACAATCAAAATGAAAATAGGGTTCTTGACACATTCTGCAGAAATTTTGTGATTTTACCTTTTTCTATTTTTTTTCCAAAACTCAGCATAGACCTTTCGGCAAATACCGTTTAAAAACTAAAATCTGCAAAACCATAAGCTATGCACAGGCAAATCTGTTTACTACGTAAAAAATGAAATATTATTTTAATAATGAGTTAAAACGAAAGAGTAAAAATGTACGTTTCTTTTGTTGTCGAGAATATGTGCAAAAACTAATTTAAGCATATGGTTATTTCAGATTTTAAGGTACATGTATGCAAATGTCATATCATTGTGAGCTTTATCTAGAGAATCAAGCACATGACTGCGAGCGATTCTGTTGTATCTCAAGTCACGACAAAATGTTTTGCTTTGAATCATGTCTGAAGTTTTCAAATTTACTTCTGAGTAAAGCGCCGTGCAATAGTAATAATAATAATAATAATAATAATAATAATAATGATAAGTATAAAAAAACGACATTTTGGAACACGTCAAAATCTGACTAATTGGAGACTTTACTTTTCGCAAGGTTGTGCTTATTCATTATTGGCAGTTTCAGTTTGACATTTGTTAAAACCATACCTTATGCTAGTGCAGCAAAACGAAAAATATGAACTTATTTAAGAAAGATGCTTTTTACAGGTTGTAGTCATTTGCTTTGTACGGAAAGGTCTTGATAGGGTTTTCACGCAGAGAGAGTTGCGCTGGTTGGATGAGATATTACCACCAATATCCAAACCTGGAAACCAAAACGAGGACGATGCTAAAGAGGTAAATAAACTATTCTTGATCCTTAAAGCACAAAATAACATTGAAGCATACGTCATTCTATATATCATTATATGTTAGAGAAAGAATGCTTGACATGCAAATCATGCAAATCGTCTGCCTAGAATATGCGAGCAACAAAGGTTCAACTAAACCTGCGCGTTCGCGCCATCTGATAAGACTGTCCGGATGTGCAGGCTGTTGTAAGCATTCGCTGTTCAGATATGGCTAAGGCCCATTTTCGCATGATATGCATCATAAGTACAAAGGGAAATACATTTTATCCTGATTTGAGTAGCTTATCGACGCCTCAAAATTCATTAGTCGAGACTGCTACTGTCGCTTTATCTATCTTTTAAGTCTATTTATCCTAAAATTTTAAACAAACCAATTTATTACCATTTGATGCGATTAAAAATGTTGACTGAATTGCTCAGTACAGACCCGTATCAAATTGTTCCCAAGCTGCAGTTTGACCTGTTTGTTCGTATTTATGGAAATATGATATAAACGAAATCACAGAAAAATTCATTTGGACATCAACCTGTTAAGTGGACGCACGAGACGGTGGAGTAAAATTGATAATAGCAATATAGGGATCAAACATGGTTTTTCATGCATTAACATTCGCCAGGTCCCGTGGGAGGTGTTGAAAACCAAGGCCGAAGGCCGCGGTTTTCAACACCTCCCAAGGGACCTGGCGAATATTAATGCATTGAAAACCATGTCTGAGCGCTATTATTGCATAAAAACTGAAAACATTTGCTACATTTTCACCTTTTCGCGCGAACGCTATTTCCATGTACTATGCTTGTTTTAGGGCACGGCAGTATACATCTCGTGACGGCAGCAATTCTATGGCCCGGTATGAGCATATTGAAAGTCCCGTGAATTGCCTTGTTAATACACGGCTTTTCGCCGGTTAATGCATGGCTATTAATAACGTGCGACAATGCTTTTTATGCAATAATAAAAGTTAGAATTGATATATAACAGATACCATAAAAATAATTTGATATCTAGAAATAAGCATTAATCCAGAAATTCTACAAAATTCTTTAATATATCATTTTACATTCTAACGTATACTTTTCATTCTCAGCTATCGGATGACGTCGAATCTGGCAACGGCGACAAGAAAACCCCGAGACGTTCGCTTTCAGCACCGGCGGATTCGGAAGATGCTGCGGACAAACCCTTTGACATGAAACTAGGACCGAGGTACAGTCTACCTTTCGTCTGCAAAACTGACCTTGACCTTATAAAAGAAATGAACGGCGAAGCAATTCTAGACAGAAGGACCTCATTACTAATGATGAATGAAAGAAATCGAACGAGACATTCCATGGTTGAAGATTTTAATAAGCCGCCATTGGAGAAAAAAATCTCGACAGGCTCGATGAAGGAGGGGAAACAGTATGAACGTAAAAGGGCTAGCCATAACATGAACAAGTCAATCCAGTTTTCTATAGGCAGTAGCAACACGCTACCCATTAGTAAGAAAAGTTCTAAAGAGAATAAAAAATTAAAAGGAATTTCAACAAGTCATATTTTGTGAGAGAAGTGAATTTGTGGATACATTTGTGATTTTCACTGGACGTCCTGTTCGGCAGTTTTAGAACGTTATTCAATATAACATGTCCCGCACCATGTGGAGAGGTGTTTGTGGGCGGGGATATACGGTCATCTAAGACCTTTATTGCACATGGAGCCTGAGGAATGTGTGGACGTATAGTAAAGAAACTGATTACACTCTGAAGCTTCGCTTGGAATTCTTAGTCTTCACTTTGTTTCGATCTTTATCCTTATGGATAGACTCAACCGTGTGCCAACGGTCCCCAGTGGGCACACAACGTTAATTACGTCGCATCGACGTTGATACGACGTCATTTTGATGTTGTGTGCCTGCTGGGTCATCTCTGAATGGTCATTACGCTGTATTTACCAGGTGCAATTCCATTGTTATATATCAAATTGAAGCTAGCAAATGAATTGTTACTTCAATTTTACGATACGACGTCATTTTATTTCTGGTAGAATTTATATTGTCGCAATAAGCCATTAAATCAAATGTGATATCCCTGATAAAATACATGATCGGTGTACACTATGGTCAGTCTCATTATGGCATCTGTGAGATATGGTCATAATGATTATTGCGACACATTGCTTATTGCATAGCTCTAAATTTCTCGCCTGACGGCTCGAAATTTAAACTATGCAATAACCTATACATGTCAATGACAAACATGTAAGTGCAGTTATAGTATAACTTGAAGTTTACCAGTAAATTTGTGCTACTATGGTTTGTTTGTGTTACGGTTTTACGGCCCAGTCAAACCAATAAGGGCATATCGAGCGCGGTCAGTTTACCTAGCCACACGTTTACTGGGCAGGCTTAGTCCTCTAAGCGGTTAACCAGCATTGTGCACATTCTTTCACCAGAAACTGACAACTGCCCTTCTTGAATCAGCGGAAGGGAGAGAATAACCGTAGAAAATATTTCATGATCAAGTTTCCACGAAAGAAAGTTGCCGACCTGGCGGGGGTCTAACCCGCAACCTCCTGATTACCAGTCGGACGCGCATCCAGCTGAACCACCGCGGCCGGCTGTGCTACTATGGTAGCATGACTCAGTTTGTCTTTCTTTTCATAACTTATTTTTCACCTGGACCACGCTCTGGGCTAATTCAGCAGAAGAAGAATTGGTGATATGCGTCTAATTTTCCCAGAAAACAGGATATGACATTTCATGCAAATTGTCTCCAGACAATTTGCATTAAATGTCTAATCCTGTTTTCTGGGGAAAATAAGAAAAAAAAATATTTTAAAAATGTCGTCTGTTGAAAATTCTACGCAGGATGCTAAGCTTTAAGCGAAAAAGAGGACTGAATTCTGTATCGTAAATGGTTGGTTGTTGGAGATAAACGCTGCCAGGCAAGAGTGACACACTAAAATGAAACGTTGACACTGACATTCATTTTGCTCCTGGTAGAATTTATAATGTCAATGACTAACATGCAATGCAAATGCATTGTAGCATAACTTAAAGTTTATTGTAAATTTGTGCTAACAAGGTAGAATAACTTTCATTTTGAAGTTTCTTTTCACCTTTATCACTCTCTGGGCTAATTCAGCAGACGACGATTTGGTCATATTCGTCTAATTTTCCCAGAAAACAGGATATGACATTTCATGCAAATTGTCTCCATTGAAATGTCTAATCCTGTTTCCTGGAAAAAAAAAGAAAAACATTTCGAATTGTCATCTGCTGAAAATTTTACCCAGAGTGCTATGCGTCCCAGTCAACAATGGTTTAGTTATGTACAGATGTTGACTTTTACCCGACAACTCAAGTCTTATCTTACATGTAGGTTACCACATGTAGGTTTTGTTTGTTTGTTTTGAGGTGTTATGGGCCAGTCAACCCAATGGGGTCATGTCGAGCGCGGCCAGTTTACCTAACCACACGTTTACTGAGCAGGCTTAGTCCTCTAAGCGGTTAACCAGTATTGTGCACATTATTTCGCCACAAACTGACAACTCTTCTTGAATCAGCGGAAGGGAGAGAATGACCATAGAAAATATTTCATGATCAATCTCCACATGTAGGTTACCTGCAGCTTACAGCAGAGTACAAAGCAGCTCGTCTGTTGATCTAGGATCACTTAAGTCACTTATCCACTGCACGTGTGCTTAACCCATATATACCTAGGGTCCCATAAAAGAGACATTAGCGAACAGTGTAGCATTTCGCGGCGTCTGATCAGGGTCTACACTGTTTGCATTAAATACAGGAATTTCTATAAAATATAATAATAAAAACAACCAGACATCCCTTCTTTTGGTAAAGGACCTGTCCAAAGAGTTGAGATAGCAGAGTCCACTTGGCATAAATGGGTTAAAATATGATTTTTTTTTCTCTTGTATAATTTGTTTATTATAGTTGTCCATATGATTTTACGTCTTCCAATTTTAGTTGTTATATGACAGTAATTAGACATGCTTTCTATCTCAGTTTTCCCTCTCTCTCTCTCTCTCTCTCTCTCTCTCTCTCTCTCTCTCTCTCTCTTTCTGGAACATATACATATCATTTTGTTACATATTTTTGTTGTTTATTTGTATATTTTTAGTCATGTAATAAAAATAGATTTGCTTAACCTTTATGTCCTTTACATTATGTCCCTTAGCTTAGTTTGATAAATTTGTTGATTTGTTGCAAAATTTAGTGCTAGATTCGTCAGACGAAAACATAGTGGAAATATATGTCAAGATACCCAGGCAATGACACACTCATGAATCACAGCCTACCCGAGGCACAAAAAGGAGAGATGAGGAACAAACAATGACTAAATAAAACGCCTCATAGAAAACCACCTTGCATCGGTGGCTTCATATGTGGCGTTTGAACAAAGAACTCATTACGAAAACACGCCTATTCAAATATATTGAAAATTTCACCGTCAAAAAATGAAAGTTTTCAGATAAAAATTTTAATAGTTTTCACATTTCTGCTCAAAACATAGATTGTGGGTACTCGTTAGAACCGCCTCGCCGAGGCGGTTCTAACGAGTACCCACAATCTATGTTTTTGAGCGGAAATAAGACAAATAATGTATACCCCTGTTAAATCCCAGTTTTACTATATAAAAGTGGGGTTTAAGGGGATCAAAATTATATAGGAGTGTTTTCGTGATGTGTACCAGAGGAACCGCCTTAAAACGGTCGGAACAACAACTACTGCAGGGTTGTGGGGAGATAAAGGGAGCTTAAACTTCTCCCTTATCTCCTGATGAAAATCAAAACATTGCAACAATACAAACAGAAAGAAAACAGAAAGAAAAGTGGACTGCCGTTGAAGAACACCTCTGAACAATAGCTACCTCCTTATAACAGCCACTTGGCTAATTGCCAGAAATTATGTTTTACTTTATATTTAACTTTTCTACAACAGCCGTCTGTCTATAACAGACAATTTTTTGTGTGATCCTAGAGATGGGAGTTGTAGGGAGATTACACTTTACGAGTTATAGAAATTTACGAAATTTTAATACTTTGACCCTGAGTTTCTAAAGTAGATTCTTTGTCCCTCGACGTTAGTCGAAGGGGATTATTAAAATGGGTTCGTTCGTCCGTCCTTCCGTCTGTCTCCTCTTACAGCTGGAGGGCGTAAGCAGTGTTGCAAACTTCATTACTGCTTATGAAGAGTCTCTTATTACCGATACTACCATTTTCTATCTGTAGTGTGTTCTTTGTTTCCAAATGCAATCTTTTTTACGTTTATTTTACTACACTACAGCTGGTGTTTAGTGCCGTGTGGCGGTCGTAGAAAAACATTTCAAATTGTCATCTGCTGAAAATTTCCAGAGTGCTATGCGTTTACGTTTCCGTCAACAATGGTTTAGTTATGTACAGATGTTGACTTTTACCTGACAACTCAAGTCTTATCTTACCACATGTAGGTTACCTGCAGCTTACAGCAGAGTACAAAGTAGCTCGTCTGTTGATCTAGGACCACTTAAGTCACTTATCCACAGAACATATGCTTAATCCATATATGCCTAGGGTCTCATAAAAGGGACATTAGCGAACAGTGTAGACCCAGATCAGATGCCGCGAAATGCGGCGTCTGATCAGGGTCTACACTGTTTGCATTAAATACAGGAATTTCTATAAAATATATTAATAAAAACAACCAGACATCCCGTACTTCACCATAGTGCAGATTATGTTTCATTTCCTTTTGAATCAATGGGCCCATTGTGGTATCTTTGAAAATGGAGTTTTCAATGCACAGGTATCTTGTGTTGTACAGTTGCTTTCCAAATGCACATTACTGAATTAGGCTTTAAATCCTTAAGGTACTGAATGGAGGCTGCATATCTGTCAGGCACATGTCAGACACACATGGCCAAATATATGGACCATTTAAATTGTAGTGTTTACTAACATGCTTATGCCAGGACATTTCAGATAGTACAATTTTTAACAATTGCACTTCTTTCTATGCTTAATACTGCTTAACTGAGAGTGACAAAATAGCTTTTTTTGTCTCTAGGGTATCGTCCCCCCCCCCCCCCACCCCCAGCCTCAGGTAGCCACTTACATATATAGTGTAAAATATGCATATACAAATCTCTGCACAAAGGATTAGCTGAGATACGGAAGGGTGGGTGGGGTGGAGGGATGGGGTCTTGTTTTCATAATATTAATGATGGGTCCATTGCAATAAAAAATATATGCAATTCGCTGAAACTTATTTTTCCATTATTTTGTAGCGAATTTACATTCCTACTGTCAGAGGTCCTTTGACTTGCACGAAACGGTCGCCCAGGAGCTGACAATTCATCAGAAATAATGCAAGAATATTGAACATTTAATACTTCAAAAACATATGTTTTAGATATTCGTTAGAATCGCCTCACTGAGGTAATTCTAACAAATATCCAAAACGTATGTTCTGTGAGGAAAACACGCCTATTTAAATAAATAGAAAATTTCACCTCCAAACACTGAAAATTTTCAGATGAAAAACTCTGATATTTTCCATATTTCAGCTCAAAACATAGATTGTAAGTACTCGTTAGAACCGCCTCGCTGAGGCGGTTCTAACGAGTACCTACAATCTATCTTTTCGAACAGAATAAGAAAAATAATGTACACTCCTGTAAACTCCAGTTTCACTATATAAAAGCGGGGTTTAAGGGGGTGAAAATTATATAGGCATGTTTTCGTGATGAAGACCTTTGTTGTGTATCATTCTGCTCATTTAGGGTTCTTTACAACCGCAAATTCATTTTAAAGGCAACTTTGGGACAAATGATGTCGTTGTAATGAGGGTTCGTTGTATTTATTGAAGTAAATGTTCTGAGTTAGAAATATAAATGAATTTCTTTGATCTCCTATCAGTAGACTCTGACTTACATTGTACGAGTTTTACATCTTTATTGAATACATATGAACATGGCCTGAAAATGGGCATTTATTATTTGAAAATAAATATTATTGCAGCAGGCGCTTTCCATACAGAGCATATGAATGAGAACTTAAGAACAATTTAGAAATTTAAAGAGACTTTTGTCTTTTTGATGAGAAGTACTGACTTAATGCAAACGTCCCAAGCATCACGAAAACATACCTATATAATTTTGACCCCCTTAAACTCCACTTTTATATAGTAAAACTGGGGTTTACAGGAGTGTACATTATTTTTCTTATTCCTGCTCATAAAATATAGATTGTTGGTACTTGTTAGAACCGCCTCGATGAGGCGGTTCTAACGAGTACCCACAATCTATGTTTAAACATCGAGGCGGTTCTAACGAGTACCCACAATCTGTGTTTTTAGCAGAAATATTAAAAATATCAGATTTATTTTACCTGAAAATTTTCATTTTTTGGTGTAAAATTTTCAGTATATTTGAATAGGCATGTTTTCATAATGATTCCTGGTTATTTCAATTACGACTCTGAATCGGACTATATACTATTGAAAAGAGATCTACTCTTAATAAAGGTAAGAATTTGCTCCCCTTGAGAGCAAATTCTTTCCTTTATAGTGTAGACGCCTTTTCGAAAAAAAAAGGCTTGCAGGAACGCAAATGGAATTCGCTAAAATGGTTTTCCTCGTAAAGGATGGCGAAAAGTCTACCTAGGGGAGCCAACCCCTTAAAGGCCTCTGGAGTTAAAGGCCCCATATTATAATTAAGATATCTTAAATAGCATATCAGATATCTTATATAGAATATAAGCTATCTTAATTGACATAAAAGATATCTTATTTATATAAGGTATCTGATATTATATATCAGATATCTTATATTTTATATAAGATTTCTGATATTTTAAATCAGATATCTGATTTATAGAATAAATAGTAAACGGCTTGCCATAGATACTCGTCAAATAGAAAAGAGTTAGCTCCTCTGTGATTTGAGCCCCTTCCTCAAATGGGTGAGGGGTGGCGGATTTAATTTTTAAGCGTAACCATTTTCAAGAAGGGAGGTAAATACTGTGGGTCCAGAATGTATTCATCCACCTTAAGAATTACTATTATGACGTTGACAAATGTACTATTGCTCGTTTATCTAGGCCATGTTGTAGGGGGATATTTTATTTACGTTAAGCATGCTAGATAAAACTATCAGCAGACTACGATTTAAAAATATTTTTCGTATTTTTCCCAGAAAATAGGCTTTGACATTTCTTGCAAATTGTCTCCCGAGGAGACAATTTGCATGAAATGCCAAAGCCTATTTTCTCAGAAAAAAATAAAACAATATCATTAAATTGTCGTCTGCTGAATTGGCACAGAGTGTGGTAAAGATTAAGTAGGTAAACTTCAAACTTGTTTCGTCTAGCAAAGACCAGTCTTGTCGTAACTGTGCCCATCCGCCATTGCACTCGGTTTCAGACCGATCATAGGCGGAGAGCAACGGAATACCGTCAATCTAGCTGAACAAAGGCCAGTATGAACAAAGTGGAGTTTATTACGCATAAAATGGAGTTTAAAGTGAGAAAGGTGACTGTTCAAAGAAAACAGAAAGTATTAGCATGAAAACTGTCTAAAGTGAACACACATGCACAATATGCCAAATAATTAAAGCTACCAGTATAAGCTCATGGAAACCTTACATTTTTATTTCTTTATTTTATTTTATTTATTTATTTTTTATTTTTATTTTTTTTCAGATTTTGCTCAGGAAATAAGATGTGTACCTTTTCTTGTGAAAATCCATTCCCTTAAACTAATCTCAACTCACATTTTAGATTCAGGCGGCGTTCAGAAGTACAAGGCCTTCGCGAACGTTTTTCTCTGGATCCCAACTTCTGTTGACGCTCGTCTTTAGGTACAGGGATCCAGGACAAAACGTTGTCTCCTGAACGCATCCCAGGCGTTTAGAAACACAGCACAAGCGTTCAGACGCGCGAAACGTTCGCGAGTGTTTAGCTTATACTTAAAATTAAGTGCCAAACAAACTTGTAGCAGACGACAGTCTATTTATTTTCTATTATTATTAACTTTTCAGAGAAAAAAGGTTTGGCGATTCATGTGAATCGTCCGTCTAGCAGACGATTCACATGAAATGTCAAGCATTGATTTTCTCTGAATATTAATAAAAACAAATATTCAAAATGTCGCCTGGTGCAGTTATGATTGGCGGCTTAAGAAGGGCTCAATTGGCGAGCCCGAACTGAACGCAGATTCAAACTGAGACACGCTTTTTACGATTTCACCTGTACTAGTTTGGCAACCCAATTCTGTTTTAATCGGGTTCTACGTACAATATGGCCTAGTTCTTCTCGGAGCTCTAGTTAACGTGTTTCTTTTTCCAATAAAAATATTGATTTTTTCTTATTTTTTCTATGAAAACTAATGTAACAAGTACTTATTAAGATTGCCTCGCCGGGCTATTCTAATAAGTACATTGTATCCACAACATGTGTTTTCACGGAGAAATAAAAATAAAAGTATTTGTCTGGAATACATCTCATCTAGTACTTTGGAATAAATATTATTGTTTTTATGCAAGAACACACATGCACTAAATGGAATCGAAAACTCGATACACACATGATGAAACACGTGAATCTCACACGTGACACAAGCGTTGGCAACAACAAATCGATTCGTCAGCAGAACAAATACCAAATCATTGTATACGTAAACCACGTGACCACCCTATCGGCGTTTTCCGTACTCAGAAAATGTTACATCCAGTTCAATATGCTAAAACTTAAGGCTATTTGGGGGTAATTTCATCCAGCCATGAATATTTTTCATAACCCGGACAATTACTAAAATCGTTCCTTGTGTTTGTTTTCTTTAAATTTTAGGTTATTTTGAGGTAATTCTAATCATTTTTATAGACAAAACTAAGAAAATCGAAGACAGAATAATGAAACGGGAGTGGCAGAAAATACACAAAAAGATAAATAAAAGGATAGAAAAGGCGATGAAGCAAGAAAACGAGAACCGGGTAGAAAGTCAATGTTTACCCTTTCAACCCTGTAGATCAATGCAGACGATTTATGTAAACAGTGTAGATCCTGATGAGACGGCTCGTAACGAGCCGTCTCATCAGGATCTACACTGTTTGCCATTCTGTTTATCAGTTAAGACTGAAACTCCTATTTTTAACAATGGAACAGTCCAGATTTAAAGATGGAAGACACCATTTCAGAGATTCAGAGAGAAAGGGATGGTCAAAGCAGAAACAGTACTAAGAAGTTCTACTGACTGACGAAAGACCTGACAACGGTGGGGAGGGGAGGGGGGAGGGGTGACGGAGGCGAAGACAGTCTACCTGCATCCGAGGCAAATCAGAAAAACGGTACAATGAGGGAAAAAAAAGTCTCTACAGATGGACCGAGTACTGTTCTGAGCTTTACAACAGGAAGCTGAGAGATCCCACATTAATAGAGAGTCTAACAAAAATATGTCAAATTCCCAGGAAATACCACAATCACGAAGCACAGCCTTCCCGAGTTCCAAAAGAAGGAGAGAAAACAAACAATCATCATGAAAACATGCCTATATAATTTTGACACCCTTAAACCCCACTTTTATATAGTAAAACTGAGGTTTACAGGGGTATACATTATTTTCTTATTTCTGATAAAACACATAGATTGTGGGTACTCGTTAGAACCGCCTCCTCAAGGCGGTTCTAACGAGTACCCACAATCTATGTTTTGAGCAGAAATATGAAAAAAAAAAACATTAGAATTTTTTATCTGAAAATTTTCATTTTTTGGTGGTAAAAATTTCAGTGTATTTGAATAGGCGTGTTTTCGTAATGGACATAACAAGCGCCACGTATAAAACCACCGACCCACAAACAAAGAAGAGCTAAAACAGAGGACAGTCATCTCCATCACGAAAACATGCCTATATAATTTTGACCCCCTTAAACCCCACTTTTATAAAGTAAAACCGGGGTTTACACGGGTATACATTAGTTTTCTTATTAGTGCTCAAAAACATAGATTGTGGGTACTCGTTAGAACCGCCTCGCCGAGGCGGTTCTAACGAGTACCACAATCTATGTTTTGAGCAGAAATATGAAAAAATATTAGAATTTTTTATCTGAATAATTTCATTTTTTGGTGGTAAAATTTTCAGTATATTTGAATGGGCGTGTTTTCATAATGGGCATAACTAGCGCCACGTATAAAACCACCGACGCACAAACAAAGAAGAGCTACAACAGAGGAAAGTCGGTCTCGATGGCTCAGTTGGATATGCGTCCGACTGGTGATCAGGCGGTTGCGGTTTCGACTCCCGACGGGTCAGCAACATTCTTTCGTTGAGATTGATCGTGACGTTGAGGCGAGTTGTATAAACGTCACATGTCCGCTGTGATATTATACAAGGAACCAAGAGTCCAATGTGGTTGGCTTTCTATATCCTTTAGAGTCCCATAGTGACACGGACCAGGATGTCATTGATGCTATGTATCTTCATACCGACCCATAGGGCATAATGCTACACCCTGTAGAAGGCTTTCTTGAAATCTGTCTATGAAGACATGATAGAGGTCTTTGTGATACTTAAGATTTTGTTGTTTTTTTTTTCGCCCCGAAGTCTGACATTGAAAACATACTCAGTTCTCAGACACTTCTTCCCGCTCAGCCAACTTCTTGTTCTTTAGCAATTATTTCTTTTACCTTAGACTGAGGTATGTTGAGAGTCATCTTCAATATCACCTTGGAAGGCTTATGAGACTAATGGTTCAATAGTTCTGACAGAGCTGAAGATCTCCTTTCTCATTTCTTTGATGGTGTTATCATCCGTAATGTCTTCATTGAATATGCCATCCGCCTGCTTCCATATCATATATCATATTGTAGGTTTATTTCATGTCATCAAATGGCTTCTTTGTATCATTGGTAGGCTATGTTGTGTGATTGTGGCTCTTTCTGGACATCCTCTAAATAATTTCTCCTCGAGTTCGAATTAGCCATGGTAAACGGGCCATCGGTGTTCGAACTACTGAGGTTCGACTGTACATGATCATATTGGAAAAAAGCACTGCGCTAAACCTCCGAGCCTGTTTCTCGAGCGCTCGAGCTCGCTCTGGTGAGCGCTTGCGTTCAGAAAGAGAGTAGGACGCTTTCCACGAAATATTTTCCATAGCCCACAATTGTAACACTTTGCCCTCCCTCTCATTCAAAAACTGAACATACAAATTTACCCATCTCTCTGTAATTGATAAAACAAATCTTCCTCGTCGTTTTTTTTTTTTTTTTTCAATGAATAAAAAACAACATGAAGCCCATCTCAGTCGAGAGCCAGATGTACCCCAGTCAGCATTCTACGTAAATCTATATCGGGCCGTCATCGGCCCGTCAGGGTAGC